>JAGDYQ010000428.1:0-171068 GCA_021962125.1 Bulinus truncatus | reverse complement strand
CTCTCGTTTACTATCGCAATTCATACTCAAGTACACAATCATGTTAATAGAATAAACAATCTCTAGTTAACGCAATCTAAAAGTGCCACATACAAGAATATAAGATTGTCTGTTCATTACGTTGGAATAATTTGAAGCACCATGTGACATGTTGCCCAATTATGTACAGTCATAGAGACTGGTGTGATTTCATCATTCGGTGTACTCATAACAAAAACATACATTCAAGTCACACACACACACACACAAAGAACATTATACACAAACTGCAAATAGTAGAAATATGGAGGTTACGCGGAGATAGGTACGGGCAATATAAGTGGAGAGAGAACATGGGGATAGATAACAGAGGGGGGGAGAGACCGATAGAGAGGAAGAGAGAAATAGAGAGGGAGATAGAATGACAGAGAGGGGGAGATAATGACAGAGGAGGAGAAAGACAGAGAGGGGAAAGAGGGAGAGAGGATAACAGACCTACCTGCGAATATTCAGAATGATGACGGAGTAGGTGGGTTGGGGGGTATAGCTCCTGTTCTAAGAGATAAAGACAAAGATGTGTACACAGATAATTCCTCGACTGGACCATAATTCATACTTCCGGTCCGATGATTTCTTCCCAAGACTCGTTCGCACGTTTTAATCCGACACATTCCACGGCTATTAGCAGAACAACCTGAAGACTGAAGTCCAGAGGATCACCCAATCATTTTTTTTTGGTCTGATGTCACTGTTTGACCTCTTCCCTTCGCCTCCTTATAACGCCTCTCCCCCTTCCCCCCTCCCCCCAAGCTTAAACCCTACTACACTGGCCTCGTTCAGTTAGCTGACCTGAAGATGACCTTTCCAAAGCGATTGACATAAAGAGAAGAAAAAACAATTAAAAGCCTCAACTAGTCCCTCCACTATCTGTCTACCAGTGGACTTGATATCTGTGACTGACGGGTCAACTCAGATATGTGGGTCACACCAACTGAAGGACGCGCGCCGCATTTACCTTACCTGGCGACACCACAGAGATGGGCCTATTAATGGTCATTTGGTATTCCGGACATGATCAGCGATAAGTGTAACATTAAAACAAATCTCATCAACAATCTCCCTCATTATTATGTTAAGTCTCCCGGTGATGTCCAACCCCCCACACCCTCACCGGGGGCCACTCATTTTCCCGCCCTCGTGCCCTCGGATTCAGGCTCGAGATGTTTTTTTTCTATTTAAGTTTGGAGTGTAGGGAATACCAAATGACCACGTGTGACATGTTGAAATAGTGTCCACTGTCAGAGTAACGTGAGAGAAATAAACAAAAAAAGCGAAAACCCTTTTTATTTGTACAGAGGGCAGGTGTTGAGTCTACCAACAAATTCAGGTGTAGGCTATAATTATATTATAACGCGCACTGTTGTTTAAAGTTAACGCCTGGGGTCATTCATTGACTAAACAACAACAAAAAAAAAGAATGGATTGAATCATATAGGCCTAATGAACACACCACTCACGATGACTGATAATAAGTATGATCTATAGATCAAAACGAATCACGCATGTATCGATCTTTAGTTTAAGTACACACAGAAACAAACAAACAACAACTATGCTGATATGTCAATTATAAATACACGTTTGTCCAAGTCTATCCCCTCCCACCTTTTCTCACCACATTACACACGTTTATATCAAGTAAATCAACTAGATGAACATGATGTCATCAGAGTATTATGTTAGTGGGGCGACCTTCCCGGACTACGCGCCTGAAAAGGTCCCCGCGTTTAACAAAAAAAACAAAAAAACAACTAAACTCTAGGCCCAGCGCACCGATGCACACATAGAGCACCGCGCACATTACAGGTCCAAGGCACAGCGCACTGATACACGTCCCGGACACAGCGGACTGATAGACAGTATATACTTATATTTATAATCAGAATGTCTGACGTTTTTTAAGTGTCTGTGCGTCTCGTATGTATTTTATGTCAGGTTGAATTCAAACATCTCCCTGTCAGTGTGCAGGTCACCACAGACAAGTCAGTGTGGTTCTATTTATTTCAGCTGGGAAATACCAGAAATAACAATTAGTTTATATATATATGTATATATATATTTATATATATATATATGTGTGTGTGTATGTGTGTATGTGTGTGCGTATGACATGTGTCAGTTGGCGGTGCTGCTTTAAACAATGGACATATACACTGCACCGACTCGGGTAAATGAAATATAAACAAACACGCGACTAGTCCTCGTGAAGTGTCGGATTAAACAAAAAACAACAGAGGCAGTGCCGAGGGCTGTCATCACTTATATACACGTATACAACATGTGAATGGAGTCTGTTTATATACAAATAATAATATACGTTATAATACAAATGCATGTATAGTGAACTGGTCATGATTCTTGAAGTCAATATAATGTGATTCCGAGTACAACATTAGGGGAGGGGGGGGGGTCAAGAACATGTTACGAAGAGAGACTTGTTTGGTGAATCCGTTAAAGTTGGTTAAGCATATAACGGAAGATTCCAAACCAGATAAATATAGGATTCGACGGAGCCGTTTCCAATCAGTTATGATTAGCTATTACATTGTGATGGGAACGATGTAAGAGAGATCAATAAAATCTTCATTAGTTTGTTTGAGTGAATCTATAGAGTACTGGTCAATGGTTAGTGTTAGTGTGAATATAACATAATCACTGCTTTTTTTTATTATTATGAACAATAGTACATTTCTCAAAGTCATTCGTAATAGCTTGTGTCGGCCGCTAACCTTTCAAATAACACCACACCTGAGGCATATTAGTGCAACGTATAAGTACAATTGAATACTTACACAATACTAAGACCAAACAATTATGTTTCACTGGTTGAGGTGGGGGTGGGGGTGTAGGCGACCCAAAATGTCAATCAACCGCGAGAGTTCAAGTGTTTTTTTTTTCAGCCCTCCCTGTGACAAACAAGTCTCTCCCCCCTCCCCCCTTGTGACTGGTACCGGTGTTGTACCAACAGTGACACGCGGAATATTTTAATAGTACTTGGGCAAATAAAGAGATAGTCCTTCGCAGACCTGTACCAATGTAACACCGGGGATTAACGCCTCTGGGTGGGGGTAATTAGGTACGGTGAGAGAGGAGGGGGGGGCGGAAGGTGCATAGAAGAAGTAAATAGAATTTAATGTTGTAAAGTCTGGTCAAACAGTGTTTTAATAGTACACTGGAGGTGGAACACAGGCGTTGATTAACTGAAGGAATTAAACACACGCGTGGTACGAATGCAAGTTTACAACAAAACTATGGCATTAAGGTTGGGATAGCAACGCTTATTTCAACTTTTTTAAAAAAAAAGTTTTTAAGCAATTCAGGTGTATATATATATATATGTTTGCTTTAGTCAGTGCTGGGACTAACCAATTACCTAACTGTAAATTTACTTGGACGACAGACGCTCTGTCTAGATAGAGTTAACTTCAGAATTGTTGGAGAGAGAGAGAGAGAACTTGGTTAAATATCTGCATGGACGTTCTGGATTTGGGGAAATGGGTCTTGGTCAGACGAGCGGGAGCTTGTATTGGCGGGAGAGTAAGAGTTACTGGCCTTTTATGACCACGTGAAATCGTTCACGTCAATGATCTATATTAGTGTCCCAAACTTTAGACATCTGTGTATCCTTTCTTTCTTTTCGTAATAATATGCACCCCCCCCCCCACATACACCACAAGCCGTCAAAAGAAATTCCATTATATTTTAATAACAACAAAATATATTTATTATTTACTTTTTTTTATCGTAGGCATGTACGTTTACCGGACGTTGTTAGAGCTTAACCCTATCAAACTCTTCCCGCCCATCAAGGAGGTGTTCGTACCACACTTTGAGAAACAGTGATATATATATATATATATGTGTGTGTGTGTGTGTGTTCAATGGATTGTACTGATTGTTTCAAACTACAGCCGTCTTAATAGGCATGACGCGATATTTTATATTTCGGTCTCGGCAGATGCAGCCCTCGAAATCGTCCCGTGTGAGATTCAGGCTGCGGTGTCCATGGTAACAAAATGGCGGTTACTATTACGTACAGAGAAGCACTCGTGTACACGATCGTGCACAGCAGCGATAAATGGATGCCGAGCTCTATCTCAACATGGACCTCACGGGGATATAGGAGGTCGGTGCTCAGAAGACTGTCACTTTGAGGACCTCTGGATTGAGCACACACACACGCACACACAGTTAAGTCCAAGATGTGGTCAGGGAACCATTAACACGTCACAGGGTCATCCCATTGGCCGCGAGGGTGTCTATATAACCGAACAGCTTGACGGATGGCCGGATTAAAGAATCTCGTTCTGACCTTAGCTGACCCTCGGTCGTTGGTTAATATGATAGATTGAAAGACGGCCGATGACAGAAAGGGGGGTAGGGGGGACCGGGGGGGGGCTTTATTTTTTGACGCGTCAATCGGTTGATGTCACACTTAATGATCTCCTGTATACCTCCATTGACACCCCCCCTCTCTCTCTCATATACTAACAAACTCGTTTACTTTCTCTCTCTCATATATATTAACAAACTCGTATAATAATAAACTCTTTTACTTTCTCACTTTTGAATAATACGTTTGAAAGCTATGACCACAACTTTTCTCTGTGCAATACGGATCTAATACTTTGGACCAATCTAGTGCACAACCTAAAGTGGTAACTCACAAGACATTGTTTCCATACTTAAAGTGGTAACTCACAAGACATTGTTTCCATACTTAAAGTGGTAACACACAAGACATTGTTTCCATACTTAAAGTGGTAACTCACAAAATATTACACCATTCCGTGCGACGCCAAATTACGGCTTCGGCGCGAACAGCTCCCTTGATTAGTGTGCCATCTATTCCGGACCAACGAGACCATTTCAAAAATCTCCATTTATATGGACATGGGATGACCACGACGTCAAAGCACAAGACTTTCTAGGCCCTGGAGCTGACCCAACGAATTTGTACCCGGGCGACCAACGAAATTAAAATCTGGATCCCGTGTCACTATTGAGGGGCAGACTAGTTACCCCCGACCCCTAAAACACAACACGACATCTAGGGAAATGTAGGCTACAGAAGTCTATATACAAAACTGACATCAGGCATTATTTTCAGTATTATGGCCAGTGTCCAACTGTGCTCATAAATATGTAAGAGACCAGGGCCGTAGCTAACTATTGTGGCGCCCTGTGCGAGTTACCAATTAACTGAAAAAAAAGCAACAAAAAAAAACATTAACAGCGCTCTTTTGGCGCCCTTTTTTTTTAGTTCGGCGCCCCTTCCTAGTTCGGCGCCCTGTGCGGCCACACACAACACCCTTTCTACGCCTCTGTAAACAACTTATACAATTTATTTTAAACTATTTGCAAATTGCGTCTTTGTGTTGAGTCTGTGAGCCCTCCATTTTACTTAATGAATGTGTCTTGAGGAGAAACAGTCGTTCATCTGCACCCGGTCACTGACTTGAAATTCACTTATGCCCAGACCTGCTGAATATGTTTTCTAAAGCTCAACAAATGGCCGCATCAATCCGATTCTATTCCTGTGTCACATATCATTTAATCTGTGTATAATACCATATTTACAAACAGACACACACACACACGCACACACATATATCACACTCAAATGCCACGAGAGAATTTTTTTTTTTTAGGTTTGGCCCAGGTAGATTGAGGTCAATAGGTAAAACACTGACGTCTGCCATTTATTTATGTCCTGGGTGAAGGTCAGCCATCAATAAAATGATCTTACAGGGTATAAATAATTTTTAAAAATCAATCAGTCAATCAGTCAACATCGATATGTAATGAGATGCAATGGACCTGACGTATCTTCGCTGTGATTGGACGAACAGATGGACACACAATTGACATTCAGAACTCTTGCTGGCGCACCCTGTGGCCTAAACTAGCTCTGGTAACGGCCATGGTGGACCGGCACATCACCGTATTAAATGTTATATTAAAGTGGGGGGCGGAGAATGCCGCCCCCTTTCTGGTGGCAAAGTAAGTGACGTCATGTGAGAACCGTTGCCCCTTAGCTAGGCCACTGCTACAAGCTATACAACAGACTAAGGTGTATGGGATACCCGCATGTATGCTTGTGTGTTGGGTGGTGTGTCTATTGCGTAGAACGTGATTTTTTTTTCTCTTTCCCTAATTTAAAGTAACTCACCCGTGACGGGGTCAATTTCAAACAAGTTCTGAGAGTTTCCACTAGTGATGGCGAAAGTCGGACCTTTCACGTGGTCATCGCCGTCCGTGGCTTGAATCTGGACAACTCTTTGCCTGATAGACAAATTCTCCTGGTGAAAGAGAACAAATATTATTAACATTGGATGCGCGAATTGTGTTCAACAGTGTCCATCAATCTTATTTTATCCATGGCGATAATAATCTTAAAATAACAATGGCAATATCAATCTCATATTAACAATGACACACTTTTGTTTTGAATCATTACGGGACAAAAAACATTACAATTTAATACATAGGATTTAATATCAGCCCTCGGGCTACGAACGATCTCAATGCACGAGGCTGGAACTCGTTGTCGTCTCTCTCGAGCAGTTGAAAGTTATCAAATATCGTTACCAGTGTTGTATTACAATTTTTATCAGCAGCTGTAATCGGAGTGCTTTGAGCAGCACACGATACCAGACAGAAGAAACAGAAATGATAGTCCTAGCTGACCAACACACACACACACACACTTGCTCTTGAATCATTAAAAAATAAACTAAATCAAGGACGCTGGCCAATATACGTCAAAGGATCCTGTGAAAAGGTCAGCTTTCGTAGAAAGATATACCAGAAATGTCCACCTCTGTCACATAATACCTGTGGTTAAACTATGGTCAGTACAAGATATTTCATGAGGCTTGTCGACCTCTTTTAATACCTGAACTTGAACTGTGATGATTACTTGATATTAATTATTACAGCGATCTCCATCTCCACGTTGTCTTCTTTTTAGAGAGAGAGAGAGAGAGAGAGAGAGAGAGAGACTGAGAGAGACAGAGAGACTGAGAGACAGAGAGAGAGAGAGAGAGAGACAGAGAGAGACTGAGAGAGAGAGACTGAGAGAGAGAGAGAGACTGAGAGAGAGAGAGAGAGACTGAGAGAGAGACTGAGAGAGAGAGAGAGAGAGAGAGAGAGAGAGAGATGAGAGAGATATGTACAGGATGAAGGGCAAAAGTAACTGTTAAGGCCCACGACCCTTTCGACATTACAGTGAAACGGTGTGGGGCAAACGGTGTTGGGCAAACGGTGTTGGGAAAACGGTGATGGGCAAATGGTGTTGAGCAAACGGTGTGGGGAAAACGGTGTGGGGCAAACGGTGTGGAGCAAACGGTGTTGGGAAAACGGTGTTGATTGACTCACGCACGGCCGGTTCTTCAATCAGTTAGATTGCGTAATTTTGTTTTTTAAATTCATTTTATCATTAGCTCTTCATCTGAGTATAGTTTCCATGATGGGGTCAACATCCATAACTCCTTCATACCTGCAATGAGTTCACCGGTGTCACTGCTCAAAGTGAAAGTGAGGCGACATTTTGCGAGCAGTGATTCTTGCAAATTTTAAACTCCCGACCTTTGTTGGATAAACTGAAGCATTGCTGGACATACAGAAGTATTGCTGGACATACAGAAGAAGTATTGCTGGACATACTGAAGAAGTATTACTGGACATACAGAAGAAGTATTACTGGACATACAGAAGAAGTATTTCTGGACATACTGAAGAAGTATTACTGGACATACTGAAGGAGTATTACTGGACATACTGAAGGAGTATTGCTGGACATACTGAAGAAGTATTGCTGGGCATACTGAAAAATTGATAGGATCGTACTTCCTTTTGAATTGATATGTATGCTTAGTTGATAAGTGCTAATCGATATTGCTTCTATTCAGAATGTATCAGATAAACAAAAAAAACCTTTACTTAGTTTAAAAACAAGAAATTCATCACCTTAGTTTCAATTAACGGGTTTCTTCATCTTAGTACTCATAAATAACGTGCATATTTCACATCAATCATTTCCCACAACACAATTCTGTACAACTGTTCATACATTTCAGAGATAATATAATTGTAGCATAAAAATTATTTCCAACACAGCAATGGCCGCATGCTGCCTCTTTATCGGCCTCAATTAATACAAACCCAAGAGGCTTTCCACCGACCGCATAAAGCCCCCCCCCCCCTCCGACCTCGTTTGCGGAACACCGATTTGAAGCATGACCAGGTTAAATTTCAAAACATTGAAATCACCACTGACCTATGGAATGTATTAACAACATAAAGTAGGTCATATGAAAGGTGCCATCAAATGACATTCTGTTTCTGTGTTACACCTAGACATGTGATGTTATTTTCTCAAATTAATTTTTCCTGTTTGTTGTTTATTAAATAAAGAACTTTCCCCCCTTCTTTCTTTCTTTTACCTTACGTCTGCATTCATCATGCTGTTTGGCGGGGTTTTTTTTTTTTAAGTCGCCAAGAGAAAAACAAAAAGTGACAGTTTTGACGCCCCTCCTGGGGTGAATGGAAGATGTTCAGTTTATTTAGAGGCCAGCACCGTAGACGGGAACCCTCGAGGAATAAATAAATATATGTGTATATATATATATATATATATATATATATATATATATATATATATATATATATATATATATATATATATATATATATTAATTGACGCAACTGTTTTTATAATCGATTTTTTTCGTTTCATTCGTCTGGGTGCAGGGTGGACCGTGACATTCTTCCCCTCTCGAGTCATATTTCACATATTTATATATTGGTAGGTGAACGGAGTCGTCCCGGGAGGAAGTGGGAGCGGCGGGAGGGAGGGAGTCAGTCCCAGTACTGTTCGTAACTTCAAGGCAAATATATGGGGGGAATGTCGCTTTTCACTTCTTAAAGAATGTTGTGCCAGCGAGAAGTGAGTAAACTGGCTTGAGGCTGTATCGAGGGCGTGATTACATAAACTAACAAGGTGGAAGTTTTTTTTTTTAATCTCTGTTTTATTGGTACCTAAAAAATAGTTAGAGCATAGGTGCACATAAGAATAATAAAGACCCAACGTGAGCAGAACAGTGGATCTTAGACTTTTGCGAGTCGCGACGCACCGAAAAAGAACTTATGGTTTTCGCGATCCACAGATAGAAGAAGAATAGAAAAAAAAAATAGCGAAAATTAATTCGTATTTATTCTCAATTCGGTAATTATTTGAAAACATTGAGCGAGACCCACTCCATATAAGCGTGGCCCGCACACTTTGTGAACCACTGCTGTAGAGTATAAATGTTTTCTGAAATGTATGACTGACCTCTACAGAGGCGTAGTACGCGGGCTCCACGCTCTGGGGGATGTTGTCGTTGATGTCCGCCACCTCTATCAGGACCTCCAGTCTGGCGAACTTGGGCACCAGGGCACGGTCCTGTGCCAGAACCGTGAGCCAGTAGTGTGGCATGGTTTCTCTGTCCAGCACCTGGCTGGTCCGAATGGTACCTATAAAAAGAAAGAAAAAAACATAAAATAAGTAATGCTTTCTACATACAGTCGATTCCGCTTAATTGGGACACATCGGGACCGAGGCTTTTTGTCCCAATTAAGCGGCTGTCCTAATTAAACATACAAATTTACTATTGGCTTCTTGGTTTGGTTTCTTTGAGATTTTTGTTCCAAATAAGCGGCTGTCCCAATTAAGCGGAATCCACTGTATTCATTTTTAAAAAATAGATTGTTTATCTCCCATCAACCACTGAGAAGGTGTAGGTATTGCAGAGGTTTGAGTATTAATGGTTGAAAAACGTACATATGAAATATTTATGTGTTGCACTGGGCATGTCTCGGCTGTGGAAGATAACTTATAGTGTGTTGCACTGCACATGCAAAAAAAAGTTTCAAATCACACCTACTTCAAAAAAAAAGAAAAAAACGGCTTCAGTTGAGACTTGAGACTATAAGGTCCATCGACACCATGGCGGGGAGGGGAATGGGGGGGGGGACTACAAATCTGTCCCCAACAAGAAAACCCAGCTCATCCCTAAAGGGAAATCAAATAACTCCTTTATAAATAAAAATAAATCAAAGCCAATACAAGTGATGGCGTATTTGAGTGATGGTGTATTTAAGTGAGGGTGTATTTAAGTGATGGTGTATTTCATTTTGAACAAACAGACGTCATATAGGTAACTCATGAATATAAACCCTTCTAAAAAATAACGTTTTATGTTTAAGCTTATTCGTCAACTTCAAAAGCTTTGAGGAGTATCTCTACACACGCCCCTCCCTTCCGCCCCCACCCCCATTACCCAGACTTCTAACCCAAAATCTTTAAAAAAAAAACGAAAAAAAAAAAAACTGAAATCAATCAATATTGAGTAGCAAACATGAAGGAACTATAAATTACCTCCCATGTATCATGTCATAAGTTTAAACACTCAACATAAAGCTCAAGTTTCGTTTGAAACTATTAGAAGTTCACGGGAGAAATACCACGAGCAATACAAAACTCTTACCACGCCCCTTTGTACACAAGAAGCCGTGAGGGGGGGGGGGGTAAGTAAGTATGCATGTATTGTAGTAAATCAAGAACATGCCCATGTAAATGCACGTAAGAAATGTAAAGGAATGACTTCCCTTTGATCGAAACATGAAACATAATCCCCCCCAACCCTCTCCATCTCTCTTTTTCAATAAATTTATTACAGCTCAAGACAGATAAAAAACGAGTCACCAAAATGTCACATGAAATACAATGCTCGATCATATTATAACTTAGGTAAAGTGCTGACGGTTGAAGAAAAGTAAACATGAACCATGCATCGATAAATAAAAACAATAACTTTCAACAAAATGTTAATGAGAGACGAGGCAGTGTTTATCAGTGGCGGACACACATTAGGTCGGAGACAACCACATTCATGGTTTTTTATAGCGAAAAAAAAAATATTTTAAAGAGCCATTCCATAGTCATTAGTGAAAGTGAGTGGGGGGGGGGAGAGAGAGAGAGAGAGAGAGAGAGAAAGAATTGAATTAAAACAAATAATAGATGAGCAAAACCAAAACTGGTTCAATGGGAGGCGCATATATTTGTTATAAATGACGTTGGTGCACATTATCGCATAGACAGACTCATAAATAGACGAACACACTAATACTGAGATATACATACACACCTACATCATGGAAATCTAGAAATAGCATCAGGAAGGACAACCAATATTTTAAAAAATACGGTTTAGGCTGACACACAATGAAGTGTTTAGCGTTAGTCTTCATGTTTAATAGCAGTTTTGTATATTTGGTACTTACATTTTTATGAAATAAACACAAACGCAATTAAAGTTTGAAAACTTTTAATAACAAATTTTTTAATTTAAAATCTTTATTTTGTCAATTTAATTATTTTTCGTTTTTTCATTGGTTTTTCATGAACGGTCTCATTCAATTGCTTAACATAATTTTTAGACGAACAATTAAAAAATTTAACATAAATAAGTTCTTTTAAATTATGATTGAAATAAAAAAATAATTTCTTCAATCAGCAATGACTCATCAATTGTTACTCTATCAACAATTTAAACAATTTTTTTTTATTTGTTTGTCCTAGAAATAGTTTCAGACTACTTGCTGATCTTTTCAATGAATTGAATACTTTCCAATTTAGTAGGCAAGTAGAGAAGGTGTACTCAGATGGCTTCAATAGCCCTCCTCTGTTGACATTGTTAAAAAAAAAAACATCCAGCTTTTTCAATCTTAATTCGTCAATATCTTTAAAATTTTTATCGACTAATATTTCTCTAAAGCTTTTATTTTAAAAATTATGTTATTATAGTATATATATGAAAATGTAGTAAATTGAAAGGGCTTTTTAACAATATATGTTTCAAAGTGATATTATTATGCAAGTATTTTATTATTTTTAAAAAGTTTAGATGAAAAAAATAAACAAAAATAAATAAATTAAACGATTCACAAACACAAAGAAAAAAAAATTCATTATGATTCATTTCAATAAAAGTTACTTTTTATTAAACTACATTCAATTCTCTGTGTGTAGGATATTTTTGAAGACATTATAATCAGATACAAAAGATATTTAAAAATTTCTAAAAATGATGTGTTTTAACAGAAAAAGGACCAAAAATCTGCTGGGATCAACATTGACCATGCAACAAGAAAAATTCAAAAATATAAATCTAAGTTATAAAAACTAACATTCAAATGTCTATTGATAACAACAAAGCTCAATTTCAGTATGTTTTATAACTTTGCTAAAAATATTTTACAAGATTAGTGTAACTATTATACCAGCTTATGATAATTTTTCATAGAACATTATATTTATTTATCAACTGGTCACTCTTATCTACACCCCCCATATATTTATTGTAATCCTGTATTATGGTTGGTTGGTCAACAGTAAGTTCCTAAAATTTCCCATTTACTTAGTCTGTCATTTAAATGTTCCAAATCCATTTGCATTATGCATAGTGGACATAACCGAAACAGTTTTATTGTCCCTCCATTGTACTGTCAATAACTCCCTTTCTAACTCATCTCATATCCCATCTTTTAGATTTTTTTTCAAAGTCTTTTATATTTTTCAAAGATTGGGGAATACCTTTACATGTCCTAAGAATAGTTCCACATGCTCCTACCCCTAAATTCCATAGATCTTTAGATAATTGTATAGTAGTATAAAAATTATCGACTAATAATTTATACCCCTCTTTAGCTAAAGATTTAATTAATTTCATTACCACCCCATATGCCAATCCAAAATCATAAGTATACCTAGAAAGAGAATCAGCTAATACCCATAACTTCATTCACCACTTAGTCGGCTTATCCCTTATGTACTGCCTAAAAATATATCTACCTTTATTTCTTATCATTCTTTAATCTATTGATATATCTTGGTAAGGCTGAAACAATTTTATACATTACAATCTAATAAAGTTAAAGAAAAAATGTACTTTACATAACTTGTTGGTTTTGTCTTCAGTTTGAGGATTAGACACCTTTAGAAAGCTCATTATAGATTTCAATCTATCACGAAACATAAAAGCTCTGGCCCAAAGTCCATTGTATAGTGATTTAGTAGACCAGAAGCGGTCAATGTTCTGTGCTTGAACAAGTCCAGCATACATGATAAGTCCACAGAATCTGTAGAATTCATCTGGTGTAAGATCAAACCAGCCTTGGTAAACACAAGGTTTTGTAGGTCCATAATGTCTGGCATTGCTATTATTAGTCACAAATATGAATTACTAAGTCCAAAGTAAAATAAAGTTTTAAAAATGCCACTGCATTGCAGAATTTCCTAATGTCTTCCCTTGTTTTAGCTCCTCCGAGTTGTTGAATGCCTGGATCCCTCTCAGGTAGAAAATTCTTTGGTGGTTCTGGTAATGTGTCATTCAATTCATTCATATCATCATGCCATATGATCTGGGGGATAAAAAAATATGTAAAGAAAACCATAAATAAAAAAAAATTCAGCTTATTTATCGAGCTACAATTAATTATTTTATAATGATGAAAACAAAATATCATCAATACAGATATGTAAATATTATGTAAACTTCAGTTGTTTTTTTTTTTTTGTGTTTACGAAAATCTGCTGATTGGCAATAACACAAAAATAAAACAGTAACAGTAATAATAGCGGTAGAGAACTAAATAAATAATATTTATACATAAACCTTTATATAATAAAATATAAATCTTTATACTTTTCTCTTATTTTATAACTATTCCCACATTTTAAGTTCTAAAGAATAAATAAATGAATAAATAAATAAACATAAAGATCATTAAGACAAAGTCAAAGCATGCTGGTTCAATACTTACACATGTGAGTTTGAAAGTGTTGAAAACTTGAATTAAAACTAATATTTTCAGCTTCAAAGTCATCTGAAGAAGTAATGAGCTCCCAAGTTTCATCTTTGTCACTTGAATCAAGTTTATTTTCCTCTAAATAATCAGAAACTGAGTCCATTTTAGTGTAGACGAAGTGACTGACAAAACGTAAACAAATCAAAATGGCGTTCGGTGCGGTCACCTGATAGCGTTGTTTTATTTACGAGAAATTATTGTTAAAATAAAAATTGACAATTATTTTTTAGTAGAAAGTATTTAGAAAGCATTTTTTTAAATAAAAATATTATACTAGACATAAAAAGTCACATTTTATTGTATGCCGTCTGTTGGGCTTTAATCCTTGCGTCAGCCTAAACCGTACGCAGCTAGAATGAAATTTTGTTTGGTTGTCTATCCTGGTGTTATATCTAGATATCCATGCCTACATACACTACATGAACATGTTGGCGACATAAGGAAGAACTGCAAGATTTCACAGGCCAACAACACCGAACTAAAGGGACTCGTGAAACGATGTATAGAAACGGGACAGGAACCGAGGTTAGAACGTGTATTCAAATTCTAAACAATAATGTATTTCTGTTGTATATTAAGTTCGAGACAAATCAAAATGTGACCAGTGAGTACTTTCCATCTATCCCTTGATTTTGACGCAATAATTGCACACACACTTTGAGAACTGTTACTGGCGTATGCAAGTTCTTTTTAAAAAAAAATAGTGATGAAGTTGTTATTTCATTTACAAACTATACAGAGACGGTAATGAATAATTGGGACAGGGTGTGGGTGGGGTGTAGGAGAATGTTAAAACTTAACACCGAAAAAAAGTCGAATTAAGGTCAAGGTTAACCTATGTAGTCAGTTTCTTTACTTGCTTTGGGAAAAAAATAAATGACCTCTGAGCAATGAATGTCATTATGAATCTAAACTTCCAGCGGAAATGACAAAAATAAACACAAATGCATAAATTCCTGTGTATGGGAGGGACTTGGAATCCTGTAAACATGACACATCAGAACACAGAGATCGAATGGCCAATGTCCATAAACAGGTTATCTGGACATGTCCGCTGGGTCCGTCACAGTCCCAGGCCATCGATAAAAGAATGAAAGAAAATGGGGAGAAATTTCTGAGTTTTATGGCTTGCCGCCTCGCGCGCCATACGCGTGTATGTATGTCTTAGTGTAGAAGAATAAGCGTGTGTGTCTGTGTGTGTGTGTGTGTGTGTGTGTGTGTGTGTTTGATAAATACTTTTGATTGATAAGCTGGTGTGACAAAATATCGACTAATATAAGCTATATTTCTATCATCAACAAATATAAAATTGATTATTTTGATTTGGTTGTAATATTTTGAACGCATTAAGAGCATCAACACACATTGGATTTGATGAAGTAGGGCTGCTGCCATTTAATCTTAGGACCCCTAAAAATCTCTATCTGAGGGCCCCCTCTGAAGGCACTGACAGCTTCCTCGTTTTACAGCATAGTATTGTATCCGAAAGGGTGTCCCTTAGTGCAGAGGCCCCTGTGAATTGCCCTCTCCGAAGACAGCTTTGTCATTTTATAGAAGATTACTGTACCACAAAGATGGGGGGAAGGGGGCAGGTGTCCCCTCAGAGCAGTGGCCCCTGACATATGTTCAGGATGCTGGCCTTATGACGGCCCGGAAGGGAGGATTCGTAGTATATAATTTTAACACGATCCACCAAGACCTTCTCATAATGCGATCCACCCAGGCCTTCTCATAACACGATCCACCAAGACCTTCTCATAATACAATCCACCAAGACCTTCTCATAATACGATCCACCAAGACCTTCTCATAACACGATCCACCAAGACCTCATAATACAATCCGCCAAGACCTTCTCATAATACAATCCGCCAAGACCTTCTCATAATCCGATCCACCAAGACCTTCTCATAACACGATCCACCAAGACCTCATAATACAATCCGCCAAGACCTTCTCATAATACAATCCGCCAAGACCTTCTCATAATACAATCCGCCAAGACATTCTCATAATACAATCCACCAAGACCTTCTCATAATACGATCCACCAAGACCTTCTCATAATACGATCCACCAAGACCTCATAATACAATCCGCCAAGACCTTCTCATAACACGATCCACCAAGACCTCATAACACGATCCACCAAGACCTTCTCATAGCACGATCCACCAAGACCTTCTCATAATACGATCCACCAAGACCTCATAACACGATCCACCAAGACCTTCTCATAGCACGATCCACCAAGACCTTCTCATAATACAATCCGCCAAGACCTTCTCATAATACAATCCGCCAAGACCTTCTCATAATACGATCCACCAAGACCTTCTCATAATGCGATCCACCAAGACCTTCTCATAATACGATCCACCAAGACCTTCTCATAATACGATCCACCAAGACCTTCTCATAATACGATCCACCAAGACCTTCTCATAATACGATCCACCAAGACCTTCTCATAATACAATCCACCAAGACCTTCTCATAACAATTAGACTGGCTGGGAGATTAAGAGATAAAGAACAAGTCTAGCAATGGTCTAGATTCTCTCTCTCTCTCTCTCCTCCCTTGTTTTACAGGTGCTCACAATACGAGCCTCGGGTAGAGGGCGCTAATTGGCGTGTACTTTCACTCGCTGAGCGATGGCTGAGATTATTTTTTTTTAATATTATTTTGTTATGAGCTCTACGCAACTGGGCATTTCACCTGCAAGTGTGAGCACTCTCATCGCCGGTGCTGCCCCGTGATTTGTTTATGTTGCTCACTGTGTGGATGGGTGTGTGTGTGAGGGGAGTATGTGTGAGGGGGGTGTGTTTTGTTAGTGATTATAGGAGTTTGAGCGTGTGTGAGTGAATGTGTGTGCATAAGTGTGTGCGTGAGTGTGCAATGAAGGGCGCGTGTTTCCGTGTGTTATGGATGGGGCCAATGTGTGAGCACGTGTGTAAGTCTGTGTTTATGGTGAGATATAGTAAAGAGCTTTCTCGACAAACATCTTTTTCAAAAAAAAATTATACAGTAAAATATATTATGCACGAGTATTTCAAATAAATATTCAACATTTTGACTCATCACAAGCAATCAAATCAATAGCAATACTGTTCTAGCTATTATCTTGAAACTTTCAAAGACTATGTCCACACCGTCAAATTTTTAACGTTGGGTAATAAAGAGAAATTTTGTCGTTATGCTAAACAAAAATATTATGATTTAAGTACGACAATAGTGCAATACGGATTATAAATTTAATCGGTGTGTGTGTGTGTGTTTGTATGTTTCTTGGCTGCCAATTGGGGTAATTTATGTCAAAATCTGATGTTTTTCAGCCGTTTGAGAATGATAAAAATGGCTGGTATATAATAGATATTTTCTTTTAATCAGATATAAAATTGTAATTTATTCGCTATAAATTTTTTTGTTTCAAATATATTTCGAGATATATTTTTTCTCGAATATTTCTGGATAATTATTCGTGAAAAAAAGTTGGCAGTATTGGTGTCCATAGTGCATAGCAAGCAGTGCAGAATTACACCCCTCACCCCCCCTTTTTTCCCCTCGCTGCACAATGTTTTAAAAACATCAATGACGAGAAGGGAGTGGTGATCTGGCCATGTTTACGTTGATGAACATCAAACTTAAATGTCAGATGAAGGGGTGGTGGAAGGGGAGGGGAACAAAAGCACTGGAGACAGTGATCTACACATGTGAGGTGGGGGGGGGGTGTGTCACTTGTCAGTAGTATTAATCCATGTTGTTTTGATAATATTCCTTCATTTTTTTTTTTGTTTTTAAATTGATCATCAATCAACTTCGTTATAAAGAAAAAGTGAGACACACACATAATGTCCGAATGACATCTTCACATCAAACACCGCTCTACTGTTGAACGATACAGCAACAGCAAAACCCTAAACAGTTTTGAAATGGGCAGAGAAAGGCGAGGCGTGGTTTTTAAGAGTCAATTGCTACTACCACGATGATGATGATTCCCCAACCTGTCCTTCGTAGGTTCCTTAAAGGTAGCCATTTTAAAGAAAAAAAAACAAACAAACTAACGAAGCACTTATGCTACCATTTTACTTGTAGACCATAATGTATAAGGGAGAGGTATGGGGAGGGGGGGAATCAATTACATGAAATACTTATATGAATAAAAGCCCAAAGTAGAACAAATTTTGAGATCCGCCGAGATAACATACTTCATATATAGATTATAATAATTAAACGTTAAACATAGTATACTTAGGAAATGCAACTGCGCATGGCTTCTAAAATTTCATGTACGAAGAGCCCAAATAGAACAACGTCTCTCGTCAATAAAAAAAAAACACAAATCAGCCCTCGGACTTATTTACCATTTTCTATTTCTTCAAGAAAGTCTCGAGCAGGATGAGATAGAAAACGAATTACCCGGCGCTGACGTCACTTTCCATAAATACTAATGACATCAAGGGGAGGTAAAAGAGGCGCCCCGGTACAATGGAGGCTTTTCATCCCTGGAGGTAACTTCCGTTGTCTAGGGACGATAAGTCCTCTATGTAAACAAACCGTTAGATTCCCCCGCGCCCCACCCCTTACTGGGGGGGGGGACGGAGGAGGTGTAAGAGTCTACCATTCTCTCACCATCCATCCTTTCCCAACACCCATTCACCTCAGCACCCCCCCCCCCCACAATTCCTTCTATACCCCTTTCTGTCTACCATTACTTGCCATTCAATGGAAACATTTGATAGCGTTCAGATGTTCAGTAAGAGGGGCTTTATTTATAGCCCCTTCCGAATTCCACAACGTTATCCAACTCTTTTTCCGCACCCTCCATGAATATTTCCTCCTCGTCCTCCACTAAATAGTCCCTATAGTCTGGACATGTTGTATCGACCGACATAACTATATCTTTATTCCGGATCTTCATTATATTCTATTTATAGCACACAATACGCCTGAGTCCATGCATTTATCAAACCTTTACACTTCGTTTCTGAAATAAATGATATAGAAAATAAATGCTGTCGGATGATTCCCCCCTCCCAATCTCCAGACTACGGCCCTCCCTAACTGTCAACACCCTCCCCTGAACTCTCCTTCCCACCTCAAATGGGCAGATGTGAACAAATGTCGGTTGTGGCCCCGGACATATAAAACAATATGGGGGGGGGGAGGTCCTTTTAAAAAGATTGAGGGACATGGAGAATAAACTTGATATCTTTAGAGATCGCTTAGAAGCGGCCGAGGGGGGGGGGGTCCAAATAGCGATTTTAATGAGTCTCATATAAATTCGTCTCTGCGCGTGGTGGGTCATGTTGTGGGCCATGTCTTTATAACACATATATATATAGAGCATGTGTCTAAATATTGAAACTATATTGAGACTGTGATCCACAAAACGGGGGGGGGGGGGGGCGTGTCAATGTTCACACTCCGGCAGCTGATTTTATGTCACTATCCCGGATACTCCAAAACTTTTCGAGAGTGACAATAACAATCAATCATTTGATCACACTGTGTTACAATCACGACGGGTGCAAGTAAGAAAGTTTCATATAGTCAAGTGTCAGGACTCCAGAGAAGACTTTCAACAGTGTTCCAGGAACTGACAATAAAAAAAAAGTAAAAACATTCCATAAAACGGTCTCTACTAAGGTCTGGTATTTTATACTTCGAATATGTATTAGCTTCCCCCCCCCCCGCGCCCAGCATATTCATATTCCTTTTTTTATACAAACCGCCCATCTAGCATTTCAAATCTGACCCATACAAAGATATTATTTCTCACCCTCGAGCGGCCCTCACACACATTTCCTTCACTTTCTATTTAGTTGGCAAAAACAATTTAAAAAAAAAAAAACTGGTTAAATTTTAATCTCAGAAATTACCCAGAAGCCAACATTGCGGTATTAAATGATATTAACTAAAGAATCTAGCTTCGTCCATTCTTTGAAATATAATAAAATAGAAAAATGTTTCAGCATTTTAAAAAGCTAGGGCCCTCTTTGAAATATTTCACTCGTTCTCCGGTTGTACGTCACACACTCATCACGAGTCTAGTCAAGCTACATTTAAAGTCGTTAGGTTCTTCTTTATACGAGCGTGCTTTCTGCAATGCGTCGAACCAAAGAACAGATGAGGGGAAGAAGAGAGAGAGAGAGAGAGAGAGAGAGAGAGAGAGAGAGAGAGAGAGAGAGAGAGAGAGAGAGAGAGAGAGAGAATGATGAAGAGTGAGAGAAGAAAGAGAAACACAGACTTAAAGAGAGGCGGTGAAAGAAAGAGTCGAAGAAGAGTTTTAAAAGGGAGGGACATGAAACCGTAATACAGACATTCATTCTAAAGACAAGGGTAAACAACCTTTGAGATAAGACCAGATTACCTCCCTTTAAAATTATTCCGAATAAATAGAAAATACGTTTGTTTGGGTATCTGTGTGTGTGTGTGTGTGTGTGTATGCGCGCGCGTGTGAGAGCGTGCAACAGTTGGTGAGCACTCATTTAATACACAAACATTTGTATTTTCACCTGGACACACTGCAATAACTCAGAAACTCTTTCTACCTGTATATCTTGGCGGGCGGGTAAAAGGTCAACAACGTCAGTCAAAAAAAAAACAAAAAAAAAAAATTTGAAAGGGTGGGTAGCCTCAGTTCCCCGTTGGTGGAAGGGAGGAGTGGGGTGGGGGGGGGAGGGGTAGGGGACCCAGAAATGAGTCACATTTTGGTGTTTGGAAAAACAATTTATTATTTTTATATTTCGTAAACCAACCCCCAACCATTGATCATATTGTGTAAAAAAAATATTCAATGCACGTGAGGATAAACAATTTATTCAAACTACTGACAGATTGTTGAAATGTTTCAAACATTTATTTAGTAACTCATCGCTATATTCAAGCGAGTCTTTAAACAACCAGGTTATAAACTATTACGATAATCACAAGTCAATCATACAATATCGATCAAAGATACCCCTCTCCCCAATCTCTTTGAAAAATGAAAAAAAAAACAACTTACATATGACAGATTGCCTCCCTACCACCCTCCCAGTCCATCACACCTCATACCTCCTCCAACCATTCATATCTCTCTCTCTCTCTCTCTCTCTCTCTCTCTCTCTCTCTCTCTCTCTCTCTCTCCGTACCCCAAACCTATTTTCAAGATTTTTCTTATCGCATTTAAACTTATATTGGGGAGGGGGTGGGAGGCGGGTCTGATTCACTGTCAGCTAAACCAAACTATGTCAACCTGTGTGCTGAATGACACAGCCTTGCAAATGATACATAGATTCTGACCCCCCCCCCCCTTTTCCCAGGGTTTAAAATGTCACTTTGGTAAAACACACGCACGCTCTCACTTACAAACACACACACACACAGTTTAAAAAAAAAAAGGGGGGGGGTAATTGTATGGAAATAGAAAGGAAAAAAAAGGAAAGGAATACACCAGGGTTGTAAATACAGGGTCAAGCAAATGTCCAATGGGTTGTCCATCAGCTATCAATCTACCGCGTGTCACCTCCATCCCCGGGCACTTTGTTATGACGCGGAGTGATCCATTTTTTGACACACGCCATGTTTCTTTCTCCACTGTTGTCACTTTTGGTTTCAAAGATAAAACTGACCAGATTTTTCTCTCCGTCTTATACTGCCAAAGCAAGATTGGCGGGTTTTCCCAATTTTTACTAAGCCTATACGACTCACTCATTGGAACACCGTGAAAATGCCGAGCGTTTGGACGAGTACATTTATTGTAACATGAAACATGCTAGTCGGCGGTGTTGTTTATCCTTAAATTCCAAAATGTATTGTTACACTGTAAAGTGAATAATTTCCAGCATATAAAAAACAAACATTTAGAGACTATCAACGCATTCATTCCAACTATAACTAATCATATGACTTAGACAAGCGATCCGTTTAACCAGCATCCAACTTTTACCAATATTCACAGACAAACAGACTAAGATGATTTTATTCTTTTTTTATTTACGGCCAGATAATTTATGATAAATGGATAATGACAATGAGTTCAAGACAAACATGACGTACGCGTGGCACTAAACGCTTAAAACTATTCCACATTTCTTCCTTTTCAGGTTACTTGTATTATATTTCCCTATCCTTCCCGGCATGCCCGATCAACGGTTCTGTCTTCATCAATCTCAACCCCAGACCGTCTATTAAATCCTGTGAGATGTTTATGAAAGTCAGGGGTCATTAAGCGCTATTATCCTTACTGAGAATGACCGCTGTATACAGCGGAAGGGGGAGGGGGGATAAATGTGTAAACGAGGGGGATTACCCTCCCTGAATCCACCATTCTGGCCCGTGTATCCAGATCTCATTTAGTCCTGTAAGGACTGATAACCCCCCGACGACTGTAAATCAGATGAAATCTAGGTCCGCCTGTGAATACACAAGGGGCGCAATTATTTATACCGAAGCTGCCTTTTGTTTAACTTGGAGGGGGGGGGGGGTTGTCAGTCGAGCGTGGCGCGAGGGCAACAATTTTAAAAGTAAAAAAAGTAAAAACGAAAATCAAACGAGCTGAATGCGTCAGTCGAGCGAAACGCGAGGGCAACAATAAGATATAGCATTACAACAAAAATTAAAATCATACATTTGTTTCGCCGTGCTGTTTCGGATTTAAAAGATGTACCATCAAAGTAGAAGTTGGTACTGACAGGCAACAATTAGATATAACACTACAACAAAAAATTAAAATCATACATTTTTTTCGCCGTGCTGTTTCGGATTTAAAAGATGTACCATCAAAGTAGAAGTTGGTACTGACAGGCAACAATTAGATATAACACTACAACAAAAAATTAAAATCATACATTTTTTTCGCCGTGCTGTTTCGGATTTAAAAGATGTACCATCAAAGTAGAAGTTGGTACTGACAGGCAACAATTAGATATAACATTACAACAAAAAAATTAAAGTCATACATTTGTTTCGCCGTGCTGTTTCGGATTTAAAAGAGATGTACCATCAAAGTAGAAGTTGGTACTTGGTACTGACAGGTTCAAACGTGCAGAATGCATCATGGTGCATTCCAATTCGACGGTCGCGCGTTATACCGTGCAACTGACTTTGTAAGTTAGGTCGTCAAACTTTATTATTGACGGAGTAGCTTGAACTATTTGCAGAATAAGAGATGACCCCCCCCCCCTTTTGTATGCATCTCTGTGTGTGTGTTTGTGTGCGCGCGCGCCACATGTGTAGCAATGTGTGTATTTTCGTGTATGTATGTTAAGTGTTTTTACATCATATATGCCAATAATATATGATCTAAGTTCACCCATATCGCTAAACTGTGTGATCTGTCCGCTGTGGCGTATTAGTGCCGCACCAACTTGGCCCCCGTGTTCTTGGCCACCACATGAACTGTTAATGAACTTTTACACTGTCCAGTTCAATTTAGATGGCCAATGTCCAGAAGAAAATCCATAATCGCCTGCCCATATCCGACAAATCCATCCGTAAAGCTGTCCATACTCAGAAGTGCTCGCTCACAGACAACTGGTGAGGGAATGGGCTTGGAAAATGGGGGCGCGGGGGGGGATATTACAGGTCAAAGCGTCGAAGCGAGTAGAACAATTATGCGCTGGACGACAGTAAAGTTGCAGCCTGTTTCACTATCAATCAGTCGATTGACCACTGCTCGGTGACACGAGGCTAAAATGAAACTTAAAGGGTGGCGGGCAAATGAAGGTCAGCATTAGTCAGCAGATCGAAGGCCTGGACCCTGCACACAATCATATTCTGCCGGCCTTTACTCTCGCCCTGTCATCCCGTGAAACCAATAAAAAAAAATGGAAGCATCGGACAATATTGCCAGGACACTTTATTTCAACAAGATTGCAGCGGCCCTCAAACTGGAAGAAAGTCGCCATCGTTCAATGCATGATACACACATATTGGTGCTCTTGAAGGAATGTGCACTTGCATATGAAGAAATATAATAATAATAATAATAATAGCCCCCCCCCCATAAACCCCTTTCATCACAGCATACACTCAACTCGAGCGAACACCGAGTGCCTAATTTAGTTCAACTTTACAGCTTTGACATTTAGTGGACGGTGTAGCTTGTTGCTACTGCTGCTACAACAGAAGACGTCAATGTGAATCACGCTCGTCTCACCCCACCGTCCCCCCCCCACACACACACACTCACTCACACTTGAACTCACAATCTGCCCTCACCAGGTTCCTCATTTTCCAGCCGCTGGTTTTACAACTTCCGATGGTAGAGATTGCCGTCATTGGCGTACCCCTTTCCCGACCCTACTAAACCACCCACCGCCCCTTTTCACCATTTTTTTTATTTCTGTCTACCAGACTACTAGGTTACACTGTTAGTACATTATGGTTTATGCAGTTCAATAATGTTGTTGCTGTTGCTGTTGTTTTTAATATATATTCGAGCTTACAAATCGCTGTTTTTTTTTTCAACATATACTCCCGATTTGCGGTATATTAAAGTATGTGTACTAGTTTTGACGTCATCACTTTATGTGACACACATTATAACGTGTTGAGAGGGGAAGAGATGTATTAACAATAGACAGTGGGCGTTTAATATGCAAGTACTTGTCGAATAACAACCACAATATCAGCAACACCTACAGCAGGAGCGTACGAGCAATGCCACAGGAATGTAGGGGGGACCCATCGAATACAATATTTTGCTATAAAATGACTTAGGATCGGTGGCGGGGTGTGGAATTAGAGGGGCCCCAGATGGTTGGTGGAGAAGGCTATGGGAGGAGGGGGGCAAGAATTGGCTAGAAGCAGCCCTGCAAAGATACCTATTCATGGGTGACTCCAGAATCCACTACAGTGATAGATACCTAATGGCTTTTCTATATCCCTAAACTAGAACCTTTCTAGGTTTCTGGGAGGAAGGGGAGGGGGGTTTAAGCCGAGTGTTTCATGGATATTTGTGGGGCCTATCCTTAAAACGGCTATGCCTAACTGTACCCGACGCTGCAATAGTAAGAAAGGCGTGTCCCCTGCGAGAGGATTGTAGACTGTAGAGTTGAATTGGGGTCCTTGTGATTCGAACCCTTCTCTTTGCACCAAGCTGCCATAATTCATCGAGCCACCACAACGGCGTTATCAAATATTTTATGGTGTGTGTGTGGGGGAGGGGGGGCGTCGAACCCCAGTTATATAGATCATAGAAGTGTCCGAACACAGACATACACATTCCTGGAGCTAACGATGTCTTCGGACAGGATACGTCTTCTGGTATCGGTCGGGGGTGGGGGGGGGGGGCTGACAATGTTTATATCTGGGTAGGGGTGGGGTGGAGTCTGCTGATGAAGGGAAGATAAGGAGACACGACCAGTCCTCGGCGGGAACATTCATCCGGGTCAAGCTCGCGACGAGGATGTTTTTGATGTATGAGAAGATAAACACTCGGACATAAAATGTCGATACATTTTCTATCTCCCCTTGAAATAATGACATTGGCAGTACCATTTAGTAGGGGATTGGGGGGGGGGGGGTGAAAAAAATAATCGCGTTCTTTATTGCCAATATGTCCTGACTGAAGCTAGTTTGGTCTACAGCCAAAGATGAAAATAAAAAGGGATTATGAGTATTAGATGAGACTATATTTTATCATTACAACGTCTTGAAATGAACAATACGGAAATTGTATGTCCATCCTATGGGGAAAGAATTCCTTGCATGTGATGTCACCACTGACCAACGGACTAATAGTTAAGTATTGGTCAATCGGGCTCATTGCATTAGTCAGGATGGACAGGAAGGGTGGCTTGGTTTAAACTGCATCACACATTAAAACACTGTGGGTCATCTTGGGGTCACTCCCCAGTAGAGTAAAATGTGCTTTGACCAAAGGTTCTCGAAACATTGCTGTAATTGTACTTGAATTGACCACGACAGTCCGTACGTTAAATATGTGTTTAGGTTCTGAACAGGTGGACAGGGTTATATAATTATTGCTGTCTGTGATGATAAAAAAAAGAGTAAAGTTCCCTTAACCCTAACGGGCCATCGGAACAGATGAAGTGTAGAATTCATCTGTTTCTATAACCTCGGCCTATGAAGGGGTTGTGTGGTTAGCACAACGCCCAGCCGCCTTTACTTCCCCAACTTAAAGTCAGGTACCCATTTAAAGCTGTGTAGACTTGTGGGACGAATTTGAAACATTTCATCTGGAAAAAATTCCACATGGTTCTCACCGAGGATCGAACCCAGGACTCTCAGGTCCACAGTCGAGTATCTACACATATATGTATGTATGTCGCGTGTGTTTTAATGATTGCCTAATCAGCTTTCTCGATACGTTTTAAGACAGTATGTGGTTTTTTGTATATATGCACACAGAAGAAAATGTATTGTACACATTACCATATAAGTTAATACAGAAGAATTGTTTAATATAAATGATAACTACATTAATCGACTTTTCAGCGCATGAACGGTTAAGGTCAGCACAAATAACGGAGAGAACAGGGTTCAGATCTTTAGTCTATCCAGCCTGCATCATCAGCTTGGGGCGTGTATATTTGGGCACGCTTCACTTGGCGACACGGCTCAATCTATCCACTCTCTGCATCCTCGTTCAATTTGACTGATGTGTAGAACAACGATCAACAACTGATACTTTAGTGAAAGTTGTACTCAAGACTCTCTCTCTCTCTCTCTCTCGTACTTTGAAAAGTTTTTTTTTTTTTAATGCGTCATTAACGGAGGCGAGCTCGAGGGTTGGAGGGAAACAGTTCAATTCTTTCCACTCAACTAGATGCGATTCTCTCAAAAACAGTTGTTTTTTTTAAGACGGTGCTTGTACGTGATAGTTTACCCGATTTTAAAATTTTGACCAAAAGTAAAAACAACAACATTCAAGTGCCGGTGCCACGAGTAGTTTCCGTTCCCTGCCACTGAAGATGTTTTTTTCTGAGCTCCTTCTATCAACTCTGTGATCAAACAAAAAAACAAACAATGTTGATGACGTAGACAAGACTGATCGATGACGTCTGAATTCTACTAACCCCTCTCCCCCCCCCCCAACTGCTCCACTCATGTCCCTCAGTTTGGAAGGCGGACTTTGGTATTTCTTTATTTAGACTTCAGAATGAAAGAAAAGTTTAGGGGCCCGGAGGGAAGGGGAGGAGAGAATTATTTGTATGAAGGAAATGGAAAACGATTATTCAAAGTTGACAGTGAGTTAACAAATGATTTGATTATTTCTGTGTATGCGTCACCGGTGTTTTATATATTTTTTGACTTATTTATTATTTATTTTGTTTGATGCAATGGTTTCCATATTTTAACTCACAAAAAAAAAACCACTGCCCCCTCCACCCCGTTGACGAACTGAAAGGTCATCTGTCTACAGCAGCCCTGACAATACTTATACAACAAGCCTCGACTCCACTTCCCCCTATTTTTTGTCCACCCATCACTCTTTACCTCACTTCACCTTCCCCCTCACCGCTCCCCCCCCCCCCCACAACCCCCGTCTACAGTCCTGCTAAAGCGTGAGCTCACTTGTCTGTGAGAAAACAACCGCCTGTAACGCCGAGGTCATCCGAAGGTCAACATCATCCATGATGGGCGGGGGGGGGATCCCGGGAGGTAATCAGTAATCGTGTACCCGCCAAATTGAGAGAGGTTGTTAGCAGACGAGAGAGGAGGAAACAGTACACTGAAATAACACAACATCCTCATGTAGCTCGTCACCGGAGGCAGAGAGTGAGGACGAGGAACTGGAACATGGGCCGACAGCCCGCGGCCCACGACTGTCCTAGAAGCTGCTGAATGTGGCAGTCGCTTGCAATAGCAGCGTGCGGCCAGAAGATATTGGCTGTGCGCCTAACTGGAATGAAATTTTAATTCAACAACGCAACGTACCAGTATATATACCTACATTTGTGCACTCGGTTTTGACCTATGCGCGAAGATTAGGCGAACTGTGCGCTCGCGCACACGAGCACAGCTTAGAGAGAACAAGGTCTAATGGGTGGTTGGTATCATATTATTTTTGATCACTTGAGTAACCTGCTCAACAAATCTGACGAGCTGGGCGGAATGGTTACCAAGTATAGATCTAAAACTTATACGTGTGGGAAATAATTTTAAAAAATTAAGATTTCACCCTCGATACACATGCAAACGAGCTTAGCTAACCACATAATGTTAAGTAATTGGCATACTGATATGGGATGTCTTAAAGCTAAAAAGCTGATTAAAACTGGCGCTGAATTTGCTAAGGAGAAAGGAAGGGTAGTATGGGAAAGGGGGGGGGTGTTGTCACTGACATATAAAACATGACCACTATACTAAAATGTCATTGAAAACATAAATTAGACATATTTTTTTGAATCGTTGCATTGTTCTAAAAAAAAAGGCACTTTGAGTAGTATTATTTCAGTGTTGTCAAATGTACGTAAATAATGCACATCATGTAAATAAACAGGTCTATATGTATGTCATGTATATATATGTGTGTCATTTCTGATTGGTGGAATGTAGACCACCATATTTTGCCAAACAGATCAACCAGAGACATTGTTTACTTTATCGAAGAGAAACACCGCTGTCCAAAAGTGCAGGCAAACAAACATTCTTGTTGTTTGTACAGCGAAATCTCTCTCTCTCCCTCTCTCTCTTTCCCCGCCCCCCCCCCCCCCCCAATCCCAGTGCTTCTATTTAATCACACACGATAAAATAGCAGAAATAATAAAACTTAGTCCAGTGACGAAGACGGATGGTCAGTTGAAAGATAGGAAAACTTCATACTGGACTGGACGGGGGTGTAGTTTAGAAAAAGCTACGTGAGGGAGGGAGGTCTGCAGACAGGGGGTGGGGGTATAAGAGTACACACCGCCAGTAAATTGTCGGGACACCCGCGGCCCGATAGAAAATTAAATGACCATTAGGGCCAGATGATTGATTGGCCGGATGCTGAGACGGTGAAGGAGGAGTGATGGTAGTCTCAGAGCCTGCTCATCCAGAAGATGATGAGGTGATGGTATTATCAATGTCTGCCCCCCCCCCGGACTATGATGGGGGGGGGGGGTGTGATGGTATAAATTTTAATGCCACTCAAAAATATAACACATAAATTTTAGATAATAGTATGTTGGTGGATATATGACGCAGAAAAACAGAAATTTACACTTCAAATAAGTAAATAACACGGTCGGCGTAATGCTGAGCTTTATTTAGGTGCGGGCGGCCCCCAATGACGCGGTCGGCTTTTGAAATTTTTTTTTTTTTTTGTAAATATAAAAACCGGAATGCGGGCCTCCATCGAATCATTCACCACTGATCACAGTTAGTCAATAATACTCTGTTTACCGATGCGATACTTTCTAAATCTCTTTCGCGCTACATTTTGTTTATTTCGCGCTACATTTTGTTTACCGAATCTTCACAATGATTGGTTGGACACGTTAGGGTATATAGGTCAAACATAGTTATGTCGTAAACATGTCAATTTCAACTCTTACGTATTTCCCGTCCGTAGAGAACACCTGATGTCCGACGTTACAGAGGGGCCGACTGTAACAATCTTCACCACATGGTCCCTCAAGTTCTGTTGTCACTCGCTCAGCAGGGATGAAGAAATGAGTGAGTCGAGGAGGTGGTAAGGAAGGAAAAGAGGGAGGGAGGGAGAGAGAGAGGGAGGAGGGCCACGTTACGCTTGAACGAGTGACTTTTTACGGTAGGCACAAACACGCCGGTGCCAATGACTCGGGGACGGAGGGCAGAGTATATACCCCAGGGGCACAGCAAACGACAGATTTAACAGATTTAATTATTTTTCTACATGTCGTGAAATGAAGGTCGTTTTATTACAGGGCCGTGGAGCGGGACTCCCAGCACGGCCGCATTGACTCATTCAATGTAGAAGGCTGTACCCCAAGGGTTCTAACATCAAATGCCGTGTTACCAAATGGTGCAACTTTCATAAAACGCTACTTTGTACGGCCATGCGCTACAAATAATAGCTTCTGAGTAGAGCAATATTGTAGTGTATTTATAGAGTTCAAGAAGCCCCCCTCCCCCCCCCCCCTAAAAAAAAATACTACTGTTTGTTTATATTTGGTTCAAAACTTCCTTGCAACATAGATCAGCAGGTGAATAAGATAACATAAATCTGAAAAGTAAATTGTTATACACAGTGAACAATACGCGGAGAAGGATTTGTGGTGTGTGCGTGCGGAAAAGACGGGGATATTTAGGGTTATTATACAGGTTAATAAAGGACGGACATTAAAGGACATTGTCCCCGGACAATGTTTACGGAAACGCATGCGTGTGTGTGTGCTAATATTTTTAACCCTAAGGCCAATTTCACCCAAATAGAAAGGAGGGGGGGGCGCCTTCCACAGAGTCAGTCAACCGAGCCTCTTCACACTGAATACATTCAATAACAGGTGCAGAGTTGGAATTACCTACCCTGATCAAAGATCTGCGTCCATTTGAACTTCACCGATTACACCTGAAAAGTAACTCTTTTGCACAGAGTTTTGAAAAATCTGACCGCAAAGTTCTATGTCAGCGTAAAATGTAAAAAGTTAATAAGTGAGAAAAATGCCTTTTGTACAATTACCGACAGTAAAAAATGCGTGACAATATTTCTTTCAATTATCACAATAGAATTGTTCATTTAAGTAGACTTCATGTGTTCGGTATACTGCGTACAGTAAGTTTGTTTTTTTTCTGGTGTCGGGGTTCATAGCACATATCCCGTTTGTCAGCTGTGGATGGTGCACACTTTTAGCACATATACATGTCAGTAACTGTTAGAGAAGTTACCCTAGAGAACTGACCGACTTTACACATAACACATAATCCATGCAAGTCGGAATTATTTCAGTAAAGGGTCAGCCACGGTCAGAGTGCTGATAAATGACCACTGGCATGTCGTCTTGAGCCATCAATCGAGTCCAAGCGCCCCTCCCCGGGGAAACGTCCAGATAATAATCAGTCTACAACTTGTAAACTTCCTTAGGAACCAAAGTCTGGACATGCATTTGACCATCAGGGAGAAAAGAGGGGAGGGGGAACTATATGACCTTTGACCTCTGAGACCCAATCTTCAAGGTCATCGCCTTTTTTTTTTCTGAACGTGATGAAATAATCGCCAATGTATAACATAGCTCGTCGTAATTATATAAGCTAAGACGTAATGCACGTCTCTGAGCCTCAGCACTGCGATCCGACACAGTTTCAACAATTTCCTCACCAATTCATAGAACACGGCGGTCACAACGTAAGGACTAATATATATATATATATATATACGTGCTGTGTAAATAACAGAAACTGTTTACTACATATAAAAGAAAATACTTCCCCCCTTTTCCAGCAGGAGCCGCCACCCCCCCCCTTCATTCAAGTTCCTAGTAAAATTTATTAAGCGCAAGTGGACACGTGAAGTTTGGACGTCTTTTTGACGACCCTCCCCCACCCCACTCCTATATAAGACAAGTAAGCGCCAAAAAAAAAAGGGGGGGGGGGTGGAAGGTGGACGAGTGGCTTACGCGGTTAATGCAATATTAATTAGGCGCAATGAGGTGCACGCCAAGGAGCTACGCCACTGCCCTCATTCCCCGGAAACACCATAAACACACCTTTTTTTTTATTACTCATCAGTGCATCACACGTTACATGACACACGTTACATGACACGTTACATGACATATGTTACATGACATACGTTATGAAAGACAAACTGTACAATGTGTTGGCTACTACAAAAAAAAACAACCTTTGAGTCGTTGGTCGGGCGATCACCTTTGGGCTAGTTGTTGCTCACTAATCCCCCCTAGGACCAGCCGGTCACTACAGAATGGTAATTTTGTTGTTACAAATTGTACTTTAAACCAACACACAAACACACACACACACACACACACACAAAGTAAGATGTTCAGTACTCGTGCACTTTAGGTAATCGATACCACAGAAATATCCAAGATAAGTTGGTATGTAAATTAATTCTCGCCACAAGTCTGAACATAATACTTATTTCAACAAAACAAAATCAAACAGAAAAAAAACAATAATAAGTTAATCTGTTGTATTAGTGTTAGATAATATCAAGGTAAAAAAAAACCCACGAGTTACCCCCCCCCCAACCCTTTCCCTCTCTCTTGAGCTACAGCTTCCGAGGCTAAACTGAAATCTTTAAAAACCGAGAGCTGGATTAGGCTCAATGTAGCCACTGGTTTCAGTGGTATTAAGTAACTGGGACGAGTTGGAACAAAATAAGTTCTACCTGTCAATCAACTTTGTGGTCAATTTCACAAAAACACTCATAAGTTAAGTTTCTCATTTTTTTAAACTTTCCGAGATTCAAGCAACCCGTCCCTCTTTCTATATTAACTTTTCTCTTGACTCCAACGCTTCCGTCTGTCTGTCTGTCTCTCTCTGTGTGTCTCTCATACATATGTATTTCTGTCTTTATCTCTTTCCCCTCTCACTCTGTCAGTTTTCCTTAGGTCCAACAACCTTGCGACTAGGCTCTGTTCTATTTGAACACATGTTTGTCAATGTTTGCCTAGGCTCATAACCTAAGTCCACATGTCCGTGTCTGTAATGTCAAGTATTACTAGGATGTATTACATACAGACATATATACAAACAGGGGCAGACCATCGTGGCTGAATGCGGTAACTGTGTTGTTTGAACTTCCATTATTGTCGTATCATTCTTGAAAAAAAAAAGCCTTAAGTACACGGTGCACAAAGTCAACAGGAACTAGGGTGGCTACATCGCCACAGACACTTACTGTGGAGGGAATGGTAAGTTCAGAAGGAAGAGACAGAGTGACAGACACACAGACAGAGTTACAGAGAGACAGAGACAAGCACACACACACACACACACACACCGTGCTGGATACAGCGGATTTATCATGGATATATATATAAGCGCAATGCCCAGACAGACAGGCAGACAGACAGACATACAGACAGACAGACAGACAGACAGACAGACAGACAGACAGACAGACAGACAGACAGACAGACAGACAGACAGACAGACAGACAGACAGACAGACAGACAGACAGACAGACAGACAGACAGACAGACAGACAGACAGACAGACAGACAGACAGACAGATAGATAGATAGATAGATAGATAGATAGATAGATAGATAGATAGATAGATAGATAGATAGATAGATAGATAGATAGATAGATAGATAGATAGATAGATAGATAGATAGATAGATAGATAGACTAGTTGAAGAGACCATAATGTACTATAGAGGGAGAGTTTACAAAGAAAGAGAATATTCCATGCAGAGATTGAAAGTCAAAAATTTGATAGTAAACTATAAGGAGATGGGGCGAATGTGGGGAGGGAGAGTGTATATAAATAGACAAGACCGCTGTGTTCATGTCTAGGTCTCAACACGCACGCACAGACACACAAATATCGAATGAGCTTGACAAGAGCCATAAATCTTGTTCAGTTTGACACAAATTTATCAACAGGCATACAGGCGACATATAATTTATCCAGAGAGAGAGAGAGAGAGACCGTGCTGGATACAGCGGATTTATCATGGATAGCAGCAGCTTAGGACGAGTTTTAAACACATTCATCAGAACAGGGAGGCGAGGGTTGAGGGCTGATACATCTGTCCATATATTTCAATGTTTGTTGGAGGAAGACCTTGACACTTTTGTCGACGTGCTGAAATTTGTTGTTGTTTACACGTTATAAGAAACGCCAAAACCTACAATAAACACTAGAACTCGGCTGTAAGGTTGATTTCACACTTATCAAAGAATTTCAAATGGCTGATAGAAAGAACACTTTAAAAAAAAAAGGGCTGTTTTTTTTTTTTTAAATTTTACGTCAAGACGTGGTTACAGTACATAGCAAACCATTGTTTATATTTTTATCCCATAATTCCTCACCTTTTTTTTTAAATATAAATTTGAATTAAATTCATTTCACTAAAGCCGTCTGCCCAGTTCAAAGTTCCAACAACCTAAATCTGTTAAACATTACAACAGAACTACACAGTCTCGGAATTATATTTCAACACAAAAAAGGCGACTTAGCTAATTAATACATTGGGTCCAGATTAGTTTAGAGTGAAATTAAGAGAATTAGATCGTAAAATCATTTTTAGAGCATTTTCGAAAAAAAATGCTCTATTGTCCCCGTTTTGTCTGTCTGTCCGTCATCACCCTAGATCTCAACAACCATAAGTCCTAGACCCATGATGTATATATCATTTTGTAGGTCTTGGCCTGCCAAGAAATGACTTTTTTCCATTTCGCGATCTGACCTCTCAGGGCCGTAAAAGGGGGCTTAGTACCGTTTTTTGCTATATAAGCTATATTAATAAAGAGCGCCTATATCTCAACAACCATAAGTCCTAGACCCATGATGTATATATCATTTTGTAGGTCTTGGCCTGCCAAGTGTACATCAAAAGTCCATTTCGCGATAGGACCTCTGAGGGCCGGGCTTCAGGGCTCCTAAGGGGCTTATATATTATATATACACCTTGTACGTTCAATAACCCATTCATTTGGTGCGAAATACTGCAGCACGTAGTTTCACCAAGATTTATTAAGAAACTCATCAAATGAAATAGTAAGCTTGTGTTCTGAGTTTAATTGAAAGTATCAGAGCTATGCAACAATTGACGGAGTCTTCGGACGATTAAATGACTATAATTTCGAATGTTTTCAATTATGAGTCCTATTTCAGTAACCACAAACCACTTGTAGTTAGATTTAAGAGAAAATAATTTTTTTTTCAAATATAAAGAAACGTCTTTATAATATTTTTTTACAGATATATGCATTACACAATTGAATTTATAAACATTTCCAAAATTTACAAATATTTACTGAAAGTAACATACGTACTGATACATAACAAGAAAATGCGCTAACATGTCCTGTGTCCAGAATGGAACAGGCTTAATTGCTTGTTTTTTTTATTTTGGACTGATCCACCTTCGTCCTTAATTAACTCATGTAAGCCATTTTGTTGTTAGTTCCGTCATGTCGAATGAGAATGGTGTCAGTCGTAAACATTTCTAAATCAAACATTGCAACAAATCAAAGAGTACAGAGAGAAAGAGAGAGAAAGATAGAGGGGGGTGGATCTTGGGCTATCTCTTTGTTCTGACTTAATACTTTCACTTGTTTTCTCCCTTCTTGTGCACTCCGCCCTCGTCTGACTCTCACACACATTGACTTCCACACACTGACACTCACACACATTGATTTCCACACATTGACACTCAACCAGTAATGGTTGTACTGCCCCAACTACTATCAGATCCCTCCACCCCACACATACATACACCGATGTCTCTAAGATTAATAGCGTATTGATCACAAGAACTGTGTGGTACAATTTGAAAGTATCGATGTATCACGAGCAGCCCCACCCCCCTTTCCTCCTCTCCCTTTCCCCCAATGAAGGGTCGAATTTTTTTTTTAAATACGAGAGGTGGGCGGGTTGTGCGAGGCGGTGTCGAGTCAAGTTGATTTTAAACTTGACACATTACAATGACTGGAATCAGCTGACAAATCATGGCGTACAAAAAAAAGTGTAACTGTTTTCTTGTTTTTTTTTTCTAATCTCTCAACAACCACGTCCATGTTTGATATTAATTGGAAGTAAAAATAATTCGAAATACCCCCACCTCCCCACTCCTCCCCGTTCCTGTTATCAATCTCAATACGGGTTTAGCCAACATCTTCTTAGGTCTGCATTCAGACTAGTGGGAGTGAATTTAAGAGAAACTAGAAAAAAATGTGAGACATTAGGAGGAGTGAAGGAAAAAATGTGAGACACAGGGAGGAGTGAAGGAAAAAATGTGAGACACATGGAGGAGTGAAGGAAAAAATATGAGACACTGGGAGGAGTGAAGGAAAAAATACAACGCGTCGTATTTTGACCTGAAGAAAGAATTATCAACGAGAAATTAGATGGGGAAGGAGGGGAGTTAACACTGTATGACGTCGGATATGTTGGTATAATATCTATAGAGACAATTATATTGTACATTGATATAATGAACTTATAACTTTAGAAAGAAGAAAAAAGTTATGGAATGAGAGTGAAACAGTTGTCAAATTCTTTCAGTGGTGTTTCAATGCCGAATAGAAGGACATTAGAAATGACAGCCCTGTTTTTTTATTTTTAGAATAGATACACAGGTATATAAAATATGATAAGCTGCAAAATATAAATAGAGAGTTGATTCACCTATTGCATCTAGTGCGCCTACTCTAGATGGGATACAATACAAAGGCTAGAGAAAGAAAATTGAAAGACAGAGAGAGGGGGGAGAGGGGGAGAGAGAGGGGGGGGAGAGAGTGAGTGAGGGGCAGAGAGGGGGAGAGAGGGGGGAAAGAAAGAGAGTGAGTTGGGAGAGAAGGAGAGAGCAGGAAATAGAGGGAGAGAGTGAAAGGGAGGGAGAGGGTGAAAGAGAGGGAGGGAGAGAAAAGAACCAGGAGAAATTAAATAAAAAAAAACAGACCGTCTGTAGTGTGATATTTCCACGTACTTGTGGTATGACACCGGACCACGAGTACGTAACGTGCCCTCGATAACCAGCTCGGTAAAAGGTTGACTAATGGGAACAACGAGCAATTATCTAAATTGGACTTAATGAAATGGTCATAACGCTGCTACTAAACACATCTATCGCACGCCCTTCAAATAATTCATACACAGGTGCACGCCCATCCTGCCCCCCTTACAAAAGTGCCTCGGCATGTATAAAACCGTCACCGAGAGCCACATATGACACGACACGTGACATGCACTGCGGGTACCGCGTAATAAAACAATTGTTACACATCTGGGCAAAATAAACAAGCAATTTAAGTCTTTTCCGTTTCGGACAAAGGAAATTTTAGTGTATTTTCGTGTACGCAGTGGCTACGTATGGGTTTTGATAAATAGAGAGGGAAGTAATCATGTTGAATAACTGTTACAAAAATAAATAATGATTACACCCCTTTGATTAGCTTTTATTATTTATATTTAAAATATAAGCTAAAACAGTACATAAGAAACTCTTATATTCAGCCCTGAGAGGTCCTATCGCGAAATGAACGTTTGATGTACACTTGGCAGGCCAAGACCTACAAAATGATATATACATCATGGGTCTAGGACTTATGGTTGCTGAGATATAGGGCGCTCCTTTGTTAATATAGCTTATATAGTAAAAAAAACGGTACTTAATACGCCCCCTTTTTCGGCCCTCAGAGGTCAGATCGCGAAATGGACTTATGGTGCACACATGGTTGTTGAGATCTAGGGTGATGACGGACAGACAGACAGACAAAACGGGGACAATAGAGCATTTTTTTTTTCGAAAATGCTCTAAAAATCACGTCCTTATTTAAAACCATTAAAATAAGAGAATTGACTTTCTGGAGTTGTGTAATGGGGGCATGCTGATTGTAAATGTATTGAAGTAATACTATCGGGAATAGAAATAAATACAAGCAACTTGATATTCTGATACACCGGTAGAAATATTACCACAAACGAATGGCATGTTCTTATTGCGTTCAATGATATTAATTGAACTATTTGAACTTTATGTACACTTCTATCCCCACCCCCACCCCACCCCTGCCTGTCTGACTCTCACATAGACAAGAAAACACCCCACGCACACACCTACCGTACACACACACACACACACAGATTATATATATATATATATATATATATATATATATATATATATATATATATATATATATATACTGTTCTCAAAACGAGTAGTATCCATCGCATGGTTGAGACTCACATTACGGGGGTACGTTTCAGACCACCGCCACTCGTCAACACGAACACGCTCGTGTTGTATACAACAAAGAAGGTCGCATCTCGTGAAATAGAACAGTCGTATTACAGCCACCACGCTCCATGACTAATGTGCTTCTGACGGAATCGTGTTCTCCAATAGCCGACGGCACGTCATTCTATCTGACCGGACGTGCTGTTTTATAATCATAGGAGATGTCCACTGAGAGCATTGGAATTGTTCAATATGTGTGTGGTGTGTGTGTGTGTGTGTGTGTGTGTTAATGGGCTGGGTAAAGGAATGGAAGATCGCCAATACCCACAAATACACACATAATATAACGAAGGACTTTTATGAAAAAAAAAAAAGTGTAGATTAGACAGGCAAGCTACACCCCTCTGGTCAAGTATGTTTCGTCAGGCTGTCCGGTCCGCGCTTTGCTCTTCCTCGCCCATTCACACCAATGAGGTTAACATTCAATTCATATTATTTTATGTTCACACTCTATACAACTGCTTTGTTTCGGCCCTTCACTCAAATATGGGAAGCAATTGTGGCCCGCGGTGCAAACAAATGCCCACTCCTGCCGTATACTGTATTAGTACAATAATTAGTACAGGATGATTTACTACGGTAAATAACAACACACCGGTATGTGTACACACGTGGATGTCAATGACGCCGTGTGTACACATGTGGAAGTCACTGACGCCGTGTGTACACATGTACCAGTCACTGACGCCGTGTGTACACATGTACCAGTCAGTGATGCCGTGTGTACACATATACTCTCACTCTCTCTCTCTCTCTTTGGGTGTCCCTTTAAGATGAAAGTACAAACTGCAATGCATTTTTGTTGGTACTTACATTGAGTGTACATCAAACAAGCACTGATTGGGGGGAGGGGGGTCACCCTACTATGATCAATCGATCCAACTGGCGTAAGACCGCACCCCTCCCCCCACCCACCGGGGCCAGCTCGCCCAAGGCGATCAACTTGTATTTGAATAATGTAATAAATTATTCAAGACTATTCATAATTCAAACTTCAACTCAATAAACAGTAACACACAAACTCACTTGAGTAGAACGTAACATTAATTACTTGGTCCAGAGAGAGAGAGGGAGAGGGAGACCCAAATCAAACATAAATAATATACACCAGGTGAAATCATGCAGACCCACTAACTTATCTGCAAATAGAGCGCCTGGAAACAAAGAGTCGTCTGCTCGTCTGGATGCCAGAAGATACTCTCACACGCCTGCCCCCCCCCCCCCCCAAACTCCGCTCCCTACCGAATACTGCACGAACGGCGCCAAATTGCACACGAGCTAAAATTAAAACAAACAATGACCGTGTTTGTTCTCGTCGGAGACCGGAAATAAAAAAAAAGAACGGTCAGAGAACCGAGGCTTTCTACGAGTGGACAAATGCAGGCAGGTAATGGATATCTGATTTAACCGAGGCTTTCCAAAAACGAAACAACACTGCCAGAATCCATTCTCCGTTATTTTGACCCGCCATCATCTAGTAACAACCAGCAGATAAATTCAACTGACATACACAGTCATGACCTTAATCCCCCCCGCACCCCCCACAACCACCCCCTTACAACCTCACAGCACTATAAATCACCCGGATATACCATTATACCGATACAAACACCAAAGCGCACATTCCTATAATTTTGAGCGGGCGAAAGTAAATAAATAAACACAAACCAAGTAGCAAGGGAGAGTATTCATGTTACAAAGATAACAGCTCACTTTCATACACCATCTTTTGGAGTAACCACTCATCAGTCGCGAGAGCTCGCGTTATGTCATCTTCATGGGGAAATGTTCCTGCCATATAAAAAAAACAGCACGAGGCCTATTTCTGTATATAAATAAACTTTATCCCTTGATATGCGAGAAACTAGAGTGAAAAAAAAACAAACTAATTTTTTTCGCTAAACCTGAAATTTCCATTTCTGCAGATTTTTTTTTTCAAAGATAAAAGGCCAGTAAAAATTAAGTTTATTATACGGTATACAGATACCACGTGGTTCATATCCGGGCAAATTGTGAGTTTTATTAAGGCGTGCAGCGATATCGTTATATCATAGACTTTGTTTGAGCGACCCCGCCCATATGTAAAATACATACGTCACGACACGTCATATCACCGACATAGATATAACATGTAACCAAGGTGACGGGAAATTGTTGGGGGGGGGAGGAGGAAGGGGATATCTATCTAAAACTAGGGCAATCGTCAACCTGTGTTCAGTTTATTCGTGCAATTTGAGGATATTAGATACACGGGGTCAAGGTGTTTACAAAAATATATAATCGGTTTGAATGGTGTCCGCTAATCTGGAGAGGTGTGGGTGAAGTCCTTGTAAGGATGAGAAGAAATCTCTTAGATCCTTTACACCACGATGGGACGGCTTTTCGCAGTGCCCAATGGCCATGGAGGCACCACGGGAGATATAGAGGAGACTTTAACCAAGAGCTGAAGTATCACTTTTGGTCCTCACCGAAGATCGAACCAAGGAGAACCGGTAGAGGTGTATAGAGATTCGATTAAATTAATATGTTCTCCTGATATCATTTGGAGTACACGTTAAATATTACACAAGACTAGACCGGAAGTGTCGACTGTGTTTACTCAGTGAATCATTGCGCTGTTCTACTTTTTATTTTTGTATGCATACGAGGTAAGAAAAACAAATCAGGGTCGACGAGGGTCCCGAAAGCCACGAATGGACTTATTTATTTTCTAATTACATGTATAACTAAAAAAATAGGTTGAACAAGCTATTGCGTTGATATATATATATATATATATATATATATATATATATATATATATATATATATATATATACATATACACACACGATTCATTGAAATCTTTGACTACTTCAACGCTGTGAGAGAGGGGAGAGAGGGAGAGAGGGAAAGGGAGAGAGGGGGTGGCTCATGAATAAAGTATTAAGGGCACTGTAGTCAGTTAAAATGTAAGTTGTTTTGTTTTACAATGGCGGTAAACGACATGAACCATTTGTTGTGTCAAATGACCCGATTACAACAGTGTTATACAACTCTATGCACACAATTCTTTTCACTCGGCTGGAAACTAAATTTCTCCATTCAGATTCTCAAAGAAGATTGTCAAAAGTGTATCCTCCCAGTAACCAGTCCGTATCTACCGCCAAATGTGAAACTCGCGGAACTGAAGCTGTATTCACTGCCACACACACACACACATAAACGTACAAGAAGTGTACAACAGTTTCCCCATGTAGATAAAAATGTTGGTAGATAAAAACCCTCGCTAAAACACGGCTACCCTCGTAGGTTCGGATAATTTTTTATTTTTTTTTTTTGACTTGACTCCTCGGGTTTAAGAAATCACTAGCGGGATTCACCATTACACAACTATTGGACACATTGAAACCCTAGCGTTAAGCGGATGGTTAACTTCCACACCCCCCCCCCCCTTTTTCACCCCAACCCCGAAAATATACTTTGAAACAGGCACTTCATTAAAAACGTTTTGTGATAAGATTTATTGTCATTACTAGAAGGGAATCGGCTCGAGTGTTGGGCCAAACGATGGTTTGAAGTGAGCAGAGTTACGTAAACTCTCTACTGCCAGAGTAAGACAAATGAAGTAGCACTGTTTGTACGCTGAAAATTGAAGTAGCACTCTCTGGTGTGTGTGTATGCATGCACGTGCGTGTTGTGAGTGGGTATGTGTGTGTGCATACACGATGGAATACAAGATAAAACGGCTTTTAGCGGGGGGGGGGGGGCGAGTGGGATGGAATGAATAATTTGCTTCCAGAAAAAATATTTCATGCTCGCGTGAATAAGTCTCACCTGTGCGCAGTTCGATTCTGGCATAATGACGCATGGAGAGGTCTCGTTCGTTAGACAGCAATCACACACACACACACACAAACAGACAAAAACACAAACCACACACACACACCACACACACAAACAAGCACACAACAAAACGGCAATTTATATTCTTTCTTCCTTTCTTATAATTTCTTACACCAGTGTAAAATTCTGTTGGATTTTATAATATTTCAGGGGCAGTACAAGTGGTGGGGTTCCCCTGCCTAAAATCACATCAATTTACCGATGTTAACATTTAGGAGAGTGGGTTGTCAATGCAAAGGCATTCCTCAGACAGACAGAGAGACGGACAGACAGACAGACAGATAGATAGTTTCCATATATTATATCTTTTCCCCTCAGTCATGTAATGAACAGAAATAAATTATTCTCCTTTAATGTATTTGGCAATAGCCTTCTGTTAAGTCCAGTGGTTTGAATAAATTAAGCAGTACCAAATGATCTCTACGTTACACACACACACACACACACACACACACACAAACACACACAAACACACACACACAAACACATACAATAATTAAGATAATATATAGACGAGCGAGGTGCATAAAGCGAGCCATTGATCAAGGGTGGAATACAAAATGTCAACAGAACGTCCAAGTGAATTTAATACACGCAGCCTTCTGTCTACCTTCAAAAAATAAATGTACTTTGGGTTCAAAGCGAAATGGAAGAAACCAACTTCACCACTAAATGTAATGAAGTTGTGCGAAGATCACAGGCCCCACAAAAAAACTTGAAATGTTTCCAGATTTAGCTCAACCTAATGCCAAAATTATTTAAGAGACCATCGAGTGGCGAAAGAATACAAAAAAATAACGAGAACACTAAAAAACAAAAGAGTCGCTTTTAGTTGGTGAGGCAGCTCGTTTATCAGAATACGTTAACACCCCCCACCCCCGGGCCTTCCACCCCACGGACCTGCTGCCAACACCTGTAGGGAGAAGGGAGGGGGGGCGAGCTATGGCACAAAGCAACACACAAAAAATACGCGACATTGTTTTCACCAGGTGAGCGAGTGCTTGCCCCACCTAATCGGGTGAAGAGCAGACGTCGTGTGATACCGTAACAGCAAATGACACCCGGCTGTGGCTGTTTTGAGGGCGCGAGGCGTCTGCGAGAGATACGTTTTCTCTCAGTGTGTGTTGTGCGTGTGTGTGGGCCTCCAGTGTCATTCCTGCAAGATTCACCCTTGTATCTTATTATAGTTTGGTGCTGGTTTGACACGGCCGCACTCACGAGTTGTTGCTCTTGGGTATGGCAGAGCTCACACGCTGTTGGTAAAGCAAGGAGAAGCGCCAAAAAGTCACCAAAGACATACATACATGCATAGGGCATGATCGATCATAGCATAGATTATCTGATATGGGAATAATCAGATTCTTGAGATATTTAAAATGGTGTATGTTTTAGGTTGATCCAGTGATGGAGAAATCATTATCGAGTAGTTGTCAAGGGCCGATGTGATCAACTTTGATGTACACGCAGAAAACGTGATGTAAAAAAAAAAAAGTTCATTAACCCGACAACTGACAGAGTGACCGTCAAAGAACTGACCACCAAGGCCACTCGTTGATAAGCATAGGATTGGGGCAGTTGTCTGTCTTAGCGGGCAGACAAGTGTCACTGTATAGACACTCTGAGTGACCAAAAGATTTACAGCAGGGTGCGCAGGAAAAAGAGGGAGAATATCATCAACATCTCCAGTGATTCCCAAACCGGAGCTCAACGGATCACCGAGGGCATGTATGATTAGCCCCGCGGATGATCCAAAAAATAATTCTTCTAAAATATGCTGGGGCTCCGTTATAAATCAATGGATTCTTAATGAAACAACTCGTGCATTTTTAAAGGTTTGAGAACTGTTGATCTGTTCCAAATGTACGAGGGCTCAACGAGTGCACTTATAACCTGATTAATGAAAGACGGGGTGCTCAGAGCCGTGTAACCGCCACAGCACCCAGGGATAAAAAAAAACAACAACGGATCAACAGCTTCGCGAGTGAAGGGCCAGGTTCACTGAGCTCTACACACACAGATATACACACACACTCGCGCGAGCACAAAGTACGTTTTCAACTCAGCCGCAATTATCCAAGCATGAACAAGGCGTGTGACGGAATCTGTTGACGTAACCAAACCAAAAGGTAAACGTTGATTGAACTTATTACCGGCTAATGAAAAGTTCTTTTGATAATTTCAATAACATACAAGATCCCTGGGAGCTTTTCGGGGCTCATTAATAGTACGAGTGGTGATGGTTAATTTAATGCACGTTCTGATTAACCTGGAATGAACAACTTGATCTCTTAATGAGAACCGTTCTGATTATAATGAAAAATCAAAATCCATTTTTTTTAAAAGAATAATCTACACAACATCTGAGACTTTGACAAGTGGCATATAATTGTCACACAACTCGTTTCAAATCCATTTTTATGGAAATGCGAAATTTTTGGCGACGTTCAAGATCCACCCCACCCCCTTCCTTTTTCCAGTACAAATAACAGACACGAGGGCCCTAACAGACACGAGGGCCCTAACAGACACGAGGGCTCTAACAGACACGAGGGCCCTAACAGACACGAGGGCTCTAACAGACACGAGGGCTCTAACAGACACGAGGGCCCTAACAGACACGAGGGCTCTAACAGACACGAGGGCTCTAACAGACACGAGGGCCCTAACAGACACGAGGGCTCTAACAGACACGAGGGCCCTAACAGATACATTGGCCTAGGGCTCCAAGAAGGTTCACTGATATTACGTCACAGTATTTCAAACCGCACTACGTTCAACCATCGACCGAGAACAGAAAGAGCACGTAGGCTCATCTGTGAGTAAAAACAGAAGCGTCCTACATCCAATTTCACCCAACGCCCCCCCAAACACACACACACATACACACACGCACGCACGGCATGGCACTTTTATTCTTCCCTTTGCCGCGTTTATATATTTCAACGAGATATTGTAGTACAGCGAAACACAAACCTGTCTTATTACAGCTGAAGCGGAAATAAGTCATACTATACCTAAACCAAGAAATGTGTTAAACTGGCATTCTTTAAAACGCTTGTTACATCAACATCTTTGAAAGCATTCAGACGCAGTGGCGTCACTATGGTTAGGGTCACCCGGTGCAGAAAATTCAGGGTGTCACTTTTTGCCCCGATGGCTCTAACCTACGGACTTATGGAACATTACTTTTTTTTTTATAATCTTTAGATGACATGACACAAGGCCTGTGCAACGTCTTCTTCACTAGTTATTTATATGATACCATATCTACACAATGTGCTGACTAGGTTCAACTTGTTTTAACCCATTCATTTCTAGACCCCTAACTCGTTTAACATCTAACATAAAACTACAGTAACATTACCACCTTGATAGTGGTTCCGCCCTAAGATGCTGTACACGGGAAGTTGCAAGCATCGACCTCATTTCACTACCTGATACAGGTGAGCAGAGTTCGATTTCCGTGAGAGAGCAGAGTAGCGTTCCACTCGGCTGACTACGACTGTTGCAGTCTATCATTAGTACCTGTATTAGTACTACAAACATTACGTTTCTTGAGAAGATACCCCACCCCTGGCAATAACACACTGTCATAATATTTTAGACAGACAGACAGACAGACAGACAGACAGACAGACAGACAGACAGACAGACAGACAGACAGACAGACAGACAGACAGACAGACAGACAGACAGACAGACAGACAGACAGACAGACAGACAGACAGACAGACAGACAGACAGACAGACAGACAGACAGACAGACAGACAGACAGACAGACAGACAGACAGACAGACAGACAGACAGACAGACAGACAGACAGACAGACAGACAGACAGACAGACAGACAGACAGACAGACAGACAGACAGACAGACAGACAGACAGACAGACAGACAGACAGACAGACAGACAGACAGACAGACAGACAGACAGACAGACAGACAGACAGACAGACAGACAGACAGACAGACAGACAGACAGACAGACAGACAGACAGACAGACAGACAGACAGACAGACAGACAGACAGACAGACAGACAGACAGACAGATAGATAGATAGATAGATAGATAGATAGATAGATAGATAGATAGATAGATAGATAGATAGATAGATAGATAGATAGATAGATAGATAGATAGATAGATAGATAGATAGATAGATAGATAGATAGATAGATAGATAGATAGATAGATAGACTGCCCTTGTTTAATTCCCCAGGCCTCGGTGCCAAAGAAACACATAGAACATACATCTCCATCACTCAATAATCTCATTCCAAATTATCCAGAGCGTGAAGACAACGTTAGATTATGAGCCGAAGGGGGGCAGCGGGAGAAATTTCCGTGACGTAATTTAGCCAGGCCAGGCGACAACGGGAAGGGGTGGGGGGAGCCAAGGGGGGAACGCCCGAAATGCTAACGAAGACAAAAAAGGGTGTGTGGGGGGGGTGGCCCCAGTGAAACCTCGGTTTAAGATAAAGAAAAAAGTCGAAGGCTCGGGTCAAACACGAGGGGAGCATGCATGATGGAACAAACGTTATTTAATGCGAATCGATTTCTTCCAGAATTGTGTCTCGTAAGATGGAAGAGCTAGCGAGGAGAAAAGGAGGGGAAAAGAATGAGAGTGCAGGAGGAACACCAGCAAAAGAAAGGAAAAAATAAAAACCTGAAGCGTGGTGGGATTGGGGGGGGGGGGTGGTTCATCTTCAAGTTCAAGCCCCATTGATCATTGATTTCTTCCTTCTTGTCATAATATAAGTTATCTCGAGGCAATTCGAGATTCTTATTCCGTTTAAAACATTTCGTCAATAATCGTGAGATTCAAAATTCTTCGAATCTCTAAAGTAGCCAGATTAAAGGAAGGAAATAATTGTGAAGTTTTGAAAGCTTTGTTGTTATTTTTTTTTAACCCACAAGAAATGTGTTTGTAATGAATCACTTTGTGTGATGTTCCTGCGAACAATTTAACAAGAGCTTAATAGGGGGTGAAATGAAACTAAGCAACCCCCCCTTCCCCCCACGCTTACTCCTTTCCACACTACAAATAACATGAACAAAAACAAAAAAAAAAAACGAACATCTTACAATAAGAGATAGTTCCACAACTCGATTCCCCTCCACAACTGGCTATTAGCTATAGGGACGAACGCGACCATGGCGGCTCGGGTTATGAATAATCTAACGAGTGCACAACAGTTTTATGGGAAAACGTCAAAGTGAATGACAATGGCAGTGGTCCTCAAAGTGTGGCTCGGATCGCGAGCTGATTTGAAGTCGGTGGCCAAATTACTCGATCGATAATGCATGCAATCAATTACAGCTTTTCTTTAATATACACCCCCACACCCTTTTTATTACAAGATGGTCGTGAAAATCAAACAAGTTTGAGAACCACTTTAATAATATAATAATAGCGATTTGGGTTCTGCGTTAAATGGAAAGTAAAGAATTAATACAACAGTATTCCAGTTTAAAATACAATCATGAAAAAAAAAATCGGATCTGCCCGATACCAAAAAATAACCTAGCCCGCCGATCAAGCCTAAGGGGGTACAACTCTATGCAAATGTTTTGCAGGGTACAGCTAGTATTGTATAATAGTTGTTTGGGCGAAAGTAGAAACCGTGCTAAGAGCCTAATGCACCGCCCACCAACTTGTAAATACCAAGTGTGTGTGTGTGTGCGAGCGCATGTGCATGTGCGTGTGTGTGACGATATTGAACAATGACCAAACCGACAAAGTACAATTGTAGAGATCATCCACCAATCACTACATGGATGATGTTAACAAATATACGGTGAAGAAACACCATGATGTTAAAACACCATGGTGATAACGCTGTTATATTACTGTACTTGAATAATAACGGGAGTGGCGTTGGGCGCCACATTATGGACGGGCGCAGAAAAAAACAAACAACAACGTTGGTAAATGTTTTTACACTTTTGAAATCTGGAGGGCGCCGAAAAAAAATAGCTCGCAATGGGCGCCACAGTTGCTAGCTTCGGCTCTGCATAGGAGTTCATATATATATTTGTACATGACACTCATATATATAGCCGATGTCTCTTGCATCATTTAGACCCATGTTAACCTTGAAAACCTTTCTTTTTTCTTTTTTAACAAACAGTGGTCATCTCCTAAATGTTGGTCATCTCCTAAATGTTGGTCATCTCCTAGATGTATCTCTCTAAGTCGGTCAAGGAACCAAACGACAACCTGACAGGACATCTTGACGCCAGGCTGTTGCATTCATATATATATATACACATTATTTTCTTCTCTTGCAGACGATAGGAAGCCTCCATTTCCTAAATGAGCACGGGCAAAGATCGATAACTCTCATCATAGCAATATTTCTATTGGAATATGTCAAGAGTTGCCCCCCCCCCCCTTTCCTCACATCCACCTTCACCCGCCCCTCGCCACTTTCTCCACAGAGACGGCTCAATATTTACGACTGAGGTGACCAATAGGACGGCGGGTTTATATTTCTGTGTTTTGATGTGTGCGCGGTTATACTATACAGCTTATTAGAATATGTCACGACGTATTGGATGACCAATCACGTCAATCTGTTGGACATTTGCTACAGACAGTCAGATACTGGTATTTCCATTTCGAGATGTTAGTTAAACATAAAACAACGCAAGACAAGGCAACTGAAATACCAACTTAACTGTTCACTTCTGAGACAGTGAAAATAAAAATAGATGATGCGCATCTAGCACATAGTTAACTTAATAAAATAAATAAACAACAACCATACAAACAAACATCACTTGTTGTTTTCACTTACATCTTCTTTTATTTAAACACACACACACACACACACACATATATATATATATATATATATATGTGTGTGTGTGTGTGTGTAATTATATGTGTATGGGCGTGAATCTGAAATAAACAGTATAGTTATTCTACTACAAAGTGTAAGTCAAAAACTAAACAACACATTTTACAACTTCTAGAAATAATTCTCAAGCCAATCACTCACTCACTCACACACACACACAATACACAAACACACAAACACACACAAAAAGTAAATGACTGTCTGTAGCAAAGTCAGTGTCACGTTTTCTGAGGCGAACAAACCAACACACATATACGTAAACACACACACACATATAAAAATAGACCTAAACACACACATTGACATCTGCATAAAACACGGACACGCTGCCCTCGCTCGCGCGTTCATTTCGGTCCATCTTAAAACACAACTGACAACTTCTCAGCAACCATAAGTCCTAGACCCATGATGTATATATCATTTGTAGGTCTTGACCTGCCAAGAAATAGTATTTTTCCATTTCGCGATCTGGTATCTGAGGGCCGTAAGGGGCCTTATAAAGTACCGTTTTTGCAATATAAGCTATTAATAATGGAGCGCCCTATATCTCAGCAACCATAAGTCCTAGACCTGATGTATATATCATTTTGTAGGTCTTGGCCTGCCATGTGTACATCAAAAGTTCATTTTGCGATAGGACCTTTGAGGGCCGGGCTTCAAGGGCTCCTAAAGGGGCTTATATATTATATGTACACCTTGTACGTTCAATAGCCCGTTCATTTGGTGCGAAATACTGCAGCACGTAAGTTTCCTCAAGAATTATTAAGAAACTCATCAAATGAAATAGTAAGCTTGAGTTCTGAGTTTAATTGACAGTATCAAGCTTTATGCAGCAATTGACAGGTTTTCGGACGATTAAATGACTATAATTTCGAATGTTTTCAATTATGAGTCCCTGTTTCAGTAACCACAAACCACTTGTAGTTAGATTTAAGAGACAATAATTTTTTTTCAAATATAAAGAAACGTCTTTATAATTTATTTTTACAGATATATGCATTACACAATTGAATTTATAAACATTTCCAAAATTTACAAATATTTACTGAAAGATAGCAACACATTACTGATACATAACATGAAAATGCACATACTTACGTCCTGTGTCCAGAATGGAACAGGCTTAATTGCTTGTTTAAAAAAACATAAAAAATGTTATATATTTACCTTTTTCTGAGTCCTCTTTTCATGATTATTTCCCTTTATCCTTTTTTAAACCCAAATCATTATTTATAAGGACTTCATGTTGATCCTGATTCATTACTAGAGTAGTACAGCTGGAACTGTAATCAAAGTAATTAAAAAAAATTGTCTTCTCTATTTTATATAGATCTGATTATATATATATATATATATATATATATATATATATATATATATATATATATATATATTATATATATATATATATATTACATTTTGAAAAATAATTTAGATGGAAAAAAATATAGTGTGTTTAAGTTTAAACCTTTTTTCTCATTTTGATGTCATATCTTCCTCTGTGTGCATAATATCTTCTTCTGGCTGCGTCACAGCGTCTTCTGGCTGTGATATATTCCTCTGGCTGTTTATCTGTCATGGATTTATCTCCAAACAGAGTTACATCTACTTGTTGTGTGATTCTTATATCAGATCTTTTGGTTTTCTGAACATAAATACTTAACGTTTCTTGTCTTTGTTTAGATAAAAGGGTTGGTGAAAGCTTCTTTGAGTAATTATTTTCACGGAAACCTGGAAACATGCAAAATTATACTTATTATCAGATAATTAGTGTATTTCAAAATATAAAAGTAATAAAAATACACACAGGTTTAGGACTTATTATAATTTTTCATAAACAAAACAAGCAACAAGAGGTCTTTATGTTTCACTGTTTGGGTCTTTAACCATTCTTTTCCCATATGATTGATTAGTAGACATATTATAGCACCTATTTTGATGTAAAGATGGCTAGTATAACAGAAAGATTAAATGGATTTCTTAAATATATGTTTAGTATGGCACAGTAGCTTCACTAGGGGTTGCGGGACGCACCGGGTGACACCATTTTTTTGGGGGTGACACAAAATATACAGTTCTAAACTTCATAGAAGAAAAAAACTTGAAGTATGATCAAATTTATAACCATGCAGAGCAGTAGCACATGGTGCCACCATGCACAGCGTAACACAAGGGTGCCACCATGCAGAGCAGTAACACATGGTGCCACCATGCAGAGCAATAGCACAGGGTACAAACATGCATAGCTGTAGCACAGGGTGCCACCATGCACAGTTGTGAGACAAGGTGCCACCATGCACAGCTGTAGCACAAGGTGCCACCATGCACAGCTGTAAAAGGGCACCATCATGTAAAGAAGCACAGAGATTTACCATGCAGATTGTCTAGAGCTTAGGTATATAAATACATAAGAAAACTGCTTCGAACAATCCTAAGTATTTTTGCGAATGTTCTAAAAAAAGGACATGTAGTCACATGGTAGGTACTTCAATAAAGAAAACTCAAAAATATTAATATAAAAGTTTAATATATTTCATTAGATAGAGCTGGCTACTAGCTGTGATACATCACTTATTATTCTATGTCTTTTAGAACAGAAGTTATGATTTTTTCAGGTCTAAAAAAGGGGGTCACTTTTACATAAGGAATATAAAAAAACCTGTGACCGAAAACTCAATGTGCTTCAGATAAAATTGCATAGTTTTTTAATTACTGAATGTATATACCTCAAATTTGCAACATAGATACTTTGATGTGTTGTCTTTCTATTCGTCTAAGTATTAATAACTAGAGTTTTAAAAATAGGCTCAAGAAAATTTTTTTATTTAGAATTTAAAGTCTGAAATAAACATTTTGTGTTTATATAACACAAACTACACAAATACAGGCCTAAATTTTAAATTGTACTTACTTTCATATAAATGGTTTGTTGTGATGTACTGCTGCTAAAGCCTTTCTCATTTTAGAAAAATTTTTGTGATAATCGAACTAGTTTTATTTACATATAATTTTTTTAATTTTTAGATATGAAAGATAAAGAGGAACTTTCAAAATTTAGAATACTTTAGTAATCAGGTGATTGTGTTATATAGATAAGAAAAATTTTCTATCCCTAGAAAAAAAATAATACTTTTTACAAATTGTAAGCCGGGTGCATTTTTCTTTTAAAATGTTCTTATTTTTGAACTAAATAAGTTATAAACCTCAATTTTCTATAATTCAACAATTACAATGAAATAATTAAAATTTAAAGGCATGGTATGATCTTGAACATTTTATTTTATTAATTAATAAATACTTTATAAAAATGAGGCTGATTGCGATGGCCGACAGCTGGCATTTTTTGCCAATTTATATATTTGGTGCTTAAGAAAAGAATACATGATTAGAATTTTCTGCAATTTTTATAAAACATATTCATGTTTCACTTAAACATTCCATATGTCATCTAAGTAATTTCTGGACATCTGTATCTGCATTAATTTCAATAACTTGCTTCCAGTCACTTGAACTGTTAGCTTGCCATTCTTCCTCACTGTTCTGACATCTATTACTGAAGCTGAAACTTTGAAATGCATACATGATTACTCTATTGTGTTTTATAAATACACTGTGTAAAACTATTGCAGTTATTTTTCTTATCAATTAGATTAAAGATAGATGGACGTTTATTATATGACTTTAATAATGGCCCGTGACAGTAGTTAGTACAAAGTCAGCATGTTATGACTTTTTATTCAGTCATCTTTGTATTTATTTAGACAAAGGACTACTAGAATTTGTTTAAAACCATGACAAGGATGTTGGATCTTGAATAATTGTTAAAGATTAATGTTGATTTTAATAAAAAATGTGTGTGAAATAACAAATAAAAAAAGTTAAATTTGGCTCTTCCTGTCTCTCGGCGTCCGCCATTTTGTTTGTTTATACTCAGTTTATAGGCCGAAAATCGTAACTTTAAACTGAAATTGAAGCATAAGTGGATTAATAAAATTACTTGGTTAAAAAAGTTATTCTTATGTTATTTGAATTTAGAATCAGAAATAAATATGTTTGAGAGAGATCGTCGCTCTCAGTTTTATATCAATAATAATGATATTTCAGTGCGGCCGCTATATAATCTTAGTAAAATATGCATCGTAATTCAAACTACTATAACTTTAAAGGAAATGACTAAATGTATTAAAATTTCTCACTTAAACAAATTAAAGGATGGGGAATTCAAAAATATATGTTTTATTTTCGTCGTAAAAATAAATAAAAAGTTATAAAATATCAACTTACCGTTAATTGCCATGTTAAAAAAAAAAACTTCCGGTACTTCCAACATATATCGATAAAAAAAAGAAAATCACAAGCAATCATCCTATTGCTTAAAAATATGCTAATGCATGTTTTCCACATAGTTTTTTCTTTAAAATGCTACAAATACACAATCACTAACCAGACAGCACAGTGGAACCATGTTTTTGTTATACTGTTCCGGGGCTGTTGAAACATTATCGGAAATAGGTTTATCGAAATACCTACACATGGTTTCACAGTTTAATGAAAGTAATACATATTTTTCTAAACTACCGTTTTTAAAGCTTAAGTATTTTAAAATATATTCTCTAAGGTCTAGTGCAGGAAAATTCGCTCGACATATGTACCATTTAGGGGGGAATGACACCCTGAATGTTTTGACCGGGTGACACCAAATCATAGTGACGCCACTGGTATGGATCAGCATTTAAAATTTAAAATCTAAAAATCTAAACAGTAGATATTATACAGAAACATAAGATACAATACAACAATAGTTGGTACAATACTGTATAGCAACAGTAGATACAAATACAGGAACAATAGATAAAATATGGCAACATAAGTTGCTTTACAGGTTAAGTTGATACAATACTTCACCAATAGGTATACACGACAATACAGAAACAGTAGATACTCTAGAGCAAATGTACTTTATACAGCAACATAAGAAACAATACAGCAAAGTAGATACAATACAGCAGAGAATTAAATACAATACAGCAGCAGTATATACAATATGGCAAAGTAAATACAAAACAGCAACATTAGATACATAACGAAACCGAAGATCAACAGTAGATACTACAAAGCAACAGTAGATACAATAAAGCAACGATATATACAAAATAAGAAACAGTAGATACAAAATAAGCAACAGTAGATGAAAATACAGCAACAGTATATAGATGCAATATAGCAACAGTAGATGCACTATAGCAACAGTAAATACATCAAAGCGACAGTGTATACAAAAACAACACAAGTATTTACAATATGGCATTATTAGATACTTTAAGCAAAAGTAGATACAATACTGCACCAATAATACACGATACAATAATAGACAGCAGATGTTTTTAGAGCAAAGACAGTAGATACAAAAAGCGACGTTAATGACAAAGACGGTACATACAATAAAGCAAAGTAGATATAATATGGCAACAGTAGATACAAGATACAATACAGAAACAGTAAATACTATACAGCATAGGCGTCGCAAGGAATTTTTCAGGGGCAAAAATTTTCAGGGGGAGCAAATTACAACTGTATGACTTGTTTTTTTAATGTAAGGGGGGGGCACCCCCCTCTTATGAGCCCATTTTATCAAAATGTCAGGGGGCAAATGCCTCCTCCCCACCCCCAATGAATACGCCCATGCTATATATGTAATAGATATTACAGAATAGTAGATACATTGCGTAACAGTTGATACCATACAGCAAAATTAAATATTATAGACAAAATATAGAAACAATGCAGCAACAATGGATATAATACGACTACAGTAGATACAATACATCAACAGTAGACACCCATATTTGCAACAGTAGATATGAAAATACAGAAACAGTAGATAATATACAACATAATAGATACAACAAAGTAACAGTACAAACTCAATGGCAACAGTAGATAATATACATCAGCAGTGGATATAACAGAGCAACAGTAATCAAATAATGTTATCTAGTAGAAGAATAAGACATGTAATTTAAAGAAGTGGGTAAGAAGAAATACTTTGGAGATTAATATATGGAAGTTAACAATTGTAGAAGGACGGGGGAGGGGGTGAGAGAAAAATTGTCTATAGGAGATTAGACAAAATAAATAATTAAAGAAGCTTCTTTGACGTAAAAAAGTAATGTCAAACATTAGAAGCTTTAATACATTATAAAAAATGCACAGATATATGAATGCCTACTTACCTAAAGTGTAGATTTTCTTTACTGGAAACTTGAAACACTTTTTTAATCGATAAAGGCGGAAAATTGAATCACTTTTTTTTTTTAAATTTTTTTTTTTTAACGCCGCCATTGCCAGCATGGTAGGGTGTAGTGTGCCTACCACACCAACATTGTTAGCGGCGCTGATGCACGTCTGCCATGCCTACAGAGCGGCGGAGTGAGTGTGCCCGCTATCTCATCTGCGGGGATGGCAGAAAGATGGGTTTTAATCCTTACCCAAACCGGCCAGACCAGCAGGGTGTGTGTACTGCCGGTCGGCCAGAATGGCAGAAAGGGGTTTTCCTGCCACTCGGATGAAGGGGAGGGTGTGGCGCAGCACATGCCCTCAGCCGGAAATGGCAAGCTGCGCAGGTGTGCTTGAGTGGGACGGAGTGGAAGGGTGTTGTGTGCCGACCACATCCGTCACCACCGCCAGCTGTAGCTGTGAATACTGCGGTCTCGGATAGTCCTCATTGACCACAGTACCACACCCTCGCAAGCAATGTTTTTTTTTTTTCCTGACTAGAGAACCCCTATGATCCATCCCCCCGTGGATCATGGTATGTCTCAGACCAGGAAGGAGAGATCACAAAATATCATGCAAATTATTTTGTGATACTCTCCGAAACATTGAATCACTTAGTAAGGTAGTTTCAAAATGTTCGCTTTAAAATTATATTTTTATACTATTTTATAGTCAACGGAATTTCCTTAACCGGCCAACTGGCAACTGTTTCTTTTATGTCGTAATAAGATCAAACAGTATAACGCAAGAACGTTTCTTTCGCACAGTAGTGAAACCGTGAAATTCTCACTATGTATCCAATTCTTTACCCGCTTTGTTGTTCGCAAAAAGGAAAAACGGCGATAGGGCGGGGAGGAGTTAGTGAAAAAGGGGGAGTAACTAGAGGTCAGATTTGTTCTTCAGCATTCGATTGAACATCACCTTAACACTCTTGATGAGTTAACATAATCAAATTAATAGATTTACATTCATGCATAGAAATATATGGATACATTTTAACTGTTACTTTACTTTTATATTTCAAAGAGGTTTTAATAATCAGATTGTATCTAAATTAGTTTGAAAAGTTTGTATCGTAATGGATAAATAAATCATATTTATGTTACACTGTGCGATTTAATACAGTGGTCCCCAACCTGGGCTGTGGTCGGTACAAATCTATAAAAAAAAATTACTGGACCGAACAAGAAATGTTAAATTAATATCCATATTAATATTGTGGTGTATTTCCTTCGAAATTGTGCGACTATCTATGGAAGAGAGGCTAGCAATGATTTAATAGACACAAAATTATAGTGAATACTATTGTTTATATTAATTTTCAATAATATTATTCTTCAGATATATATTGCATATATAAAATTTGAGAAAGAACTTTTTAAAATAGAATGCGCGAAGAAAGGGGGGGGAACTTTGAAAAAAAAAATGGTCAGGTGGGGTGCGATGGGGCGGGAAGACAGAAATATACCATCGAATTGTCAAAGCCAGTTGTCAGTTGTGTGTGTGTGGGGGGGGGCGATGAGCTGGGAAGACAGGAATGTATTATCGAAATGTCAGAAGCTCCAGTAGTGGTCAGGGTAACCACTTTATTAAGAGGTGGGGGGGGGGGGCTTGGCGGACGTGGATGAACACTGAGCTAAACCTCAAAGAGCGTGCCGACCAGTGACGAACCCGACAGTACGTCACTCACAATGCATTACTACCATCTTTCTTCTCTATACTCTACGTAAGGTATACACAATAGATTTATTAAAAAATAAACATACTTTTGTAGATGCTGGATTGTTTTTTCATTAAAGTTGTTGTGATAAAGATTTCCTCAAACGATAATGCCAAATTGTCACAGCAAACAACATTTATAATTAGTAACCATTTCACCAATTAAAGGAAATAAATGTCCATCTTCTATAACACGTCGAAACGATTTACAATTGCATCAGTAGAAATATATTTCTCTTTATATATAGAACAATATTAATACTAAAAGTAAGTGCAAATAAATATTTTGTTTCTTTTTTCATGAAGGCGATAGCAATATTGCCACCTGAGCAACTTAAATAGCCTAGACACTGATCAGCTAATGACACATATTTATTCTATTATAATCGAGTGAGTTCTGTTTAATAGCTTATAACAAATTCACTTCTTACACAGTATGATTCTAGCGAGTTAAATTAATAATCGAATATCATGGTGTTTTTTCATACTACTTTTAATTACTAAGTTAAAAGTACACCAATAGATATTAAAAACATATCAGATGACCAATAAAACATATCGAAAACAAAATGTATTCATTCGAATAATGTACTGTCTGTTAAAGCTAATACCAAGTTAAATTTTAAATTATAAAACTTATAGATTGTATCACTATTGTGGATTTTGGAATATTCAAATGCTCATAGCATATTGACTTATAACACTTATTGATTCAGTCACTCAATTTGATCTACATATGTGATACAAATTTTGAAAAAGTTAACCGATCATGAAAATATGATCCACAATCAACTCATGTCACCTAAACTTCCTAAGCGATTTATGTTTCGGCTGTTCGCCTTGATCGTAAATCACTTGAATAGGATGGGAGAGGATTCTAGCAATTCTAGGATACAGTAAACCTAACATGTGGTCTAAGCCTAGCAGCCTCGTAGCGTAAAATTCTACAGCAGGGCCAGGCATTCTGGCAGGGGCCAGGCATTAGCAGGGGGCAGGTAATACATTTTACTATGTAGAACAAATAAGCGAAAAGGGGGCCAGACAAAATGCGGGGGCCGGACCCTTCCCCCGCACGCTACGGGCACAAGCCTAGTAATGTCGCACAGTTTGCCCCCGTCTATACTATAACCTGGTCAGCCACTTGGCCACGATTTATTTATATTTTCAAGGGCAACAAAAAAAAAAGCAACAGTTTATTGCTACAAACATTGCACAAATATTAATACTACTAAGTAGTTGTTGTGTGCCAGTGTGTCTGTGAGTACCCCGCAACCGATGGTTTACGTAAAATTAGAGGAATGTTTGTTTTATTGAAACATAAAAGTTGATTTTTGGTAGTGGGAGGGATGCGAATCCGACATACAGTTATAAAGTTTAGTACACAGAAATTAACAGTTGTTTTTAGACGCTTTTTTTAAACAGAAATGTAAAAGTTCTCGTGAAACTATTGGTCAGAAAGATTTAAGTAGTTGTAACATTTTTCTTTAAATCCCTGTTATTACTCGATCTTTTTTTATATTATTTATGAGTTGATACTAAAAAATCTTTGTTTAGATAATCCTTTTTTTATCTAACAAAAAGCCAGTCATTGGTCACTGATTTGATGTTAAAAAACGGTGCCCAGTGTAGGGGTGGGTAGGAGATAGATAATGAGCCAGATAGAAAAATAGAAGCTAGCGCAGAGTTCAGTGGGTGGGGGGGAAGGAATGTACACTGATGTGTCAAAAGCCAAGTCTTTGTAGGGTGTAATTAAACACGATGGTCAAGGTAGCAAGTGAGTGTGTGTAGCCGTGGGGGAGGGGTAGTAAATGGCGAACGTACCAAGCTACCCGTGTGGGTCATTAGCATTTATTGCCTCTGGCTATTTGGGGAAAGAAGGGTCGTGGGGGGGGTCGAAAAGCCGCAAACGAGGATTTAAGTCTTTACTATCTATTAAGTACGTCTCGCATTTAATTGCCACTAACCATTACGACATTGGAATTTTCTTTCAGATGAAAATACTTTGGTAAAGATGGTTATTTCTTAATAGTGAGTCTATCATAAAAAAGTCAGTTAACACAGGGGTGGGCAAACTACGGCCCGTGGGCCACATGCGGCCAAATCAGAGTATATTATACGGCCCGTATGCTTGTACATATTGCGATCCTATGTCGAAGTTAATTTTCTTTTTTTTTACAGTTTTCGCTTTATTTTTGAAGTTTTTATCCCGACTATTTGATTCGAATCTAGGGATATTAAATCGATTTTATGGATTCAGAATGTGAAAAGTGATTACTAGACATTAAATCATTAATTGTTAACACCCTTATTCGAAACTGCTTTTCCCGCTCAAATGTAATAGGCTTTTTGTTTACAATTTACATTTTGAAAGATTTTGTAAAAAATGTAATCTAAAAGCGAATAGACGTTGATTCCAACCGCAGGGGCTGCCAAAAAAAAAGAAAGATTGAGGGCGATTGTCATGTTTTTAATGGCGTTTGGACGCTAAATACTTCACCAGCGTTGGGAGCGAAAGTAGTCTGCTTGCTTACTTCACTGCCTTGAGATTCTTTAGTATGCTTTTATCATCTGTTGTAAGTCCACAATAAACGATTGTTTCACATATTTAACATATACTATTTTTTTGATTTTTGGACAATTACACTACGAAACATAACCCCAGCTGACGAAACCCACAACGGACGAACCCTCAAAATATGAAAATCGATTTTGAATCAATATTATTAATACTTCTATAAATGCAAAGTTGACCATGGGCTAAGGGAAATGTTTGTCGATAGAATCATGTCTGTTAACACAGTCTATCAATAGGCATGTTTCTATGCTGTTTTACGTAAATAAAAGGGATTGGCTTTTGTCACTGTGGTTGTTAAGCTGTTGTTTTACCGTTTGTTACAAAATGTATGTTTGACATGAGAATTAAAAGGTAGAATAAGAATACGGTCAGTCTTGACCTTGGGCTAAAACCTTTAATTTTTGTTTGTTTTACCTGGTAAGATAAGCTGCCTGCTGATGTAAAGCTAACAATTGATTATCTTTTGACTACTGCGGCTGGAAGGGCTAATGCAGCTTACTGGGACACTGAAAAAAAAAAATTCACTTCAAAATACGTAAGGTAAAACAAACAGCATACGAACCTCTGTGGTCGAAATCCAATCCTTTATTTAGGTAAAAAAAACACGAACATGTCTATTGATGTACTGTGTTGTTGACAAATATTGCCCGTAGCCCATGGTCAAGATTATTTATATAGAAGTATCAATAATATCGAATTAAATCAGATCTTAATATTTTGGGGTTTGTCCGCTGGTGTTTATGTCGGCTTGGGCTTTAGTCTTACACTCGTTTTTTTTTTGTTAGGATTTTGTCCGGATACCAGATGATTGCCATTTCGACGTGAAATTTCTGACAAAAATGGCAGACTGATACACCTGTTATGAAATTTCAAAAATATAATAGCTACTGGTAATCTAAATCATTGTTTTTTTATCTACCAATCATTGATGTCATTTCCCAAAAAATGAAATTTATTGACGTCAAAAAATTATCCTTATTCCCCCCCCCCCCTCCGATTCTCCATGTCAACAATTATCAAACTTTTTCATACCCCCTTACCCTCTTTAAGCTGTTGAAGAAATTAATGCTTTGAACCCTTATATCTTTTCTTTGATAAACACGTTGCGAATTAATGATGTATGCACTTGGTCAAAGTGAAGCTGGGACTATAATTGCACTATTGTAACTGTCAATCACATAGCTTATAAATAAAATATCTTGAGTCACGTCAGATAGAATACACTAATTAATTATGTTACTATTAGAACTAGTCCACACAAACATTGTACAACTTTGGTCAATTAGCTTTCTATTCTTTCATTTGCATGTGTGTATATGTACTTTTTTTATGGCTGTGTCGTTATGTGTGTTTAATAAAGATTTTTTTAATTATGAAAAGCATTCTTTATATTTATTATCAATAAAATTCAATGCGTAAGTAGTACTATTTATCTAGTTGAAATAAAATTAACCTTAACTATAAGGCTGTGGAGATAAAATTCAAGCCGGCTGACCTTCAGCTTGAAAGATTTGGTGTGAAATTTAGCACCGACTTTTAACATCTGGAAATGTCCTCCTTCTTCACCTCTCCCACTCTTTACACCTCTGCTTTTTATCTACCCAACACATCCTTCTTATTATATATATATATATATATATATATATATATATATATATATATATATATATATATATATATACTACCATATTCAGAAGAGAATTTAATTATTGTGATGCAGAAGGAAGTTAACGTTTGCACTATACTATGAACTTTTTTTATTTCATAACTGCAATTATGGAATGTCTTTGTTATATTTATATATTACCTAAAATGATTCTAGGAAGTTACAAAAGAATACATTAATGCAACATTGTAGTTTAGTTACTGTCTTAAGTGTTCGGCTTTTCTATCAAACATTGTACTGCTACATTTAACTGACAAAAAGCCAACAAAATACAAAATACTCGGTCAAAAATAATTCATCTTTAACTGGAATAAGCTTAAATGTTAGCTTTTAAAGATATGAAAATGGTTCCTATTATAAAATTCACTGAATTTTCCTATAAGAATTGAATAACACTCACCAATAATTTATCTCGACCAATCGTATTAACAGCAAATCATCGTTTAGATAGCCGTTAATAAGAAACTTACTTTTTCCACGCCCATGCCATATGTGACCAATGAACGACGTAGGCTACGCGTGGCAGGTGTAGGCAAAAAAGATCTATCAGTCACGCAAACATGAACCCAGTGAAATTAAGGTCAACTTTTGGTGGTTTTAAGTTGGAATGTATAGGAAAGTAAAGTTGAACTAATTCTATCACAAAAAAATGACCAATTACTCAATTAAGATTGTGATATAACAAAAAATAATATATCCAAACTACAAAGAATAAGAGATGCATGCGTATTTACTTAAGTTTGTTGTAGAAACTCATTTGAAAAATATATAATAAGATGCCACGGCACATGTATGGTGTTTTATTATTATTTTATTTAAATACTTACGTATAATTTTTAAAAAATCTGTTTGTTTTCTTTATAATGAAAATTATATTCATAGAAAATGTTTAAAATATAAATGTTTTACGTTTACTAACAGGTATTTGAAAATGCACATATACATTTTTTTACCTTTCGTTACTTGAGGGACACTAGCTATATATCCCGTAAACTGCGATACATGCCTAAAAATCAGTTAAATCATTTAAAAAAATTATCCCTTAAAGTTTTCCACCTAAAATTATATCAACAGATGTAGAAAAGCTACTTACATGATAAAGCCGAAATAATTTTTTGTTTTTTAATAAATAGAAAAAAAAAGGATAAAAATGAATTCGGCAGAAAAACGGGTTGTAATCCTAGCTGAAAACGTATATCTTGAATAAAACTATAAAAATGGGGTAAAAATGTAAAAATGAAGTGTAGTATTTTAATACATAATACAATTTAAATTGTATGAAGAATTTTAAAAAAATCTATGGCAGGAATTAAAAGAGATTAGGTTTTGAACAAATGTCCCTCAACTAACCATTTTTCGGACCTTTCAGATATATAGTATTTTTTAAAACACTCATAAAATCATTTTCTGATGATAAAATCGATTGATTTTTTTTAAAATAACAATTAGAAGGATATACTTTATAATTTGCATGACTTATTTTTTTATTCTAATGTTTAATTTGTTGAGAAATAAGCAATGTCATTCGGGGGACGCGTATGTGTCCACCTTTTTTAACTAGTCTGAAAAATGGTCAGTCGGGGAACTTTTTGTCCAGCAAAGTCGGGAATAGGAATATATATATATATATATATATATATATATATATATATATATATATATATACATAACAGTATTTTTAAATTAATATACTTAATAATTAAGTGGTAAGTAAATCGCCAGGTCATTTTCAAATTATTTCTATTTACAGGGAGAGATCACCGACTTAAAAAACCCAGTAATATATATGCTGAAGATTTTAAAGGGCGACAAACGAGTTATTTTTTTTAGTCGGTAAGAAATAAATAATATTAATCTCTCTGAACAACATTTCTCAAAATACATAAGCAAGATACCAAGCTCTTATATAACGTGACATGACTGGCCTATGTGCCTACCGGGTGCAAACAAATTGATGTCGCTCACCCCTCCCCCTGAAGAAAATAATCGTCCCTGAACTTCCCCAATGGCGTCACTAGGGTGCGGGCCGCACCGGATGACACTATTTTAGAGGTGACACCAAAATGAACAATTCTAAATTTGTTAGCCCAAAAAAAAATCTTATAACCGATCACTAGTTCTTAACATGAGCAGTGTGTGAAATCCCTGTAGGATGAGATGAAATCTCTTAAGATCCTATAAACCACTAATGGGAAGGTTTTATGTTGCTCTTCTTTCATCCCCACCAAAGCCGATAGTGCAAGAGCCACAGAGGCGTATCTAGGGTGGGGTGAGAGTCAAAATCGGAAGTCCCGCCGGGCCCCAGCTTGAGGAGACCCTCAAAATTATTTTTTAAATTAAATATTAAGTACATAATCTCATGTCATGGTATCGAACGTCAAAATGCATAGGCCTTTAAAGAGGACAAGCCCAGGGGCTCCCAAATCCCTATGTTGGACACTAACTTTACAATAGTCTATCTTCATGCAAAAGGCTTTGCAGGGGTACAGCCTAGTAATAAGTAATGACACTCCATGCAATATCCGAGAGTTTTATCACATCAAATAGGGTTTCGTAGTTTTTAGTAACACATGTTCAACATGAAAAAGTTCTAGTTAGTACTCTATAAGACTTAGTCTTTCCATACACATCCTTCTCCTACTTAAAATATTTAGTTTAGACTTCATTCAGTAGACAATTGTGTTGTTTAATATTGCGATGTAATGTATACAAATGGCATAAGAAAAGTATAACTGCTTACACAATTGCATACATTTATTATTGATAACCTTTATTTAGTTTGAAATATTTTCTTCAATGTAAGATTTGTAGCTGTCCATCAAAGGTTTCCCCTGGGTGATTAGCAATCAGTGCACCATAGTACGGCGCGTCCTGTGTATACACGTCATTTTGTTTTTAATGGATGACTCAGCGGCGCTTTGGAAGTAACGCGACTAGCAGGTTGTGGACTTCGTGTTCTAATCCATCTAGTCTAACACCGCCATAGACACTTCACAAGTGTCTATATTGGAAATTTAAAAAAATGTCCTACCAAAATTGATATATAAGGTCTGAAGATAAGCATTAGATCGTTATATTCAATTGAATAATAAGTCTTTATAAGTAAAACATATACAATAAACAGCTTTTAATTTTTAGTAAACTTTTCTAAAAAGACCATTTTCTGAACTAGGTAATCCAGAAACTATAATAAAATATTCAGCATACATCCAGAGACTGGAATAGTTAATACAACTGGTTTGGATGTATTCAACAGTCACCAGGCATTCTACATGGTCGTCCAGGTCATAGTATGTCAATTGTAAATATCTTTATGCCATATATTTGTTATTATAAATGACTGGAAGAACGAGCATAGTCTGAAAACTATTGGAAAAATGATTTTTGATTTGAAACTCATAGAAATTAGAATTTTGAGTTCTGTTTTCTTTCTTTTTTAGAAAATGTAATTTAGTAGTTTGTAGCAAAGATAAATGCATTAGTTCTATTTGAAACATAGTAGCGAAATACGGCATGTAGTGAAATGGACTTTGCTCATTGTTTTCTTGAAAATAACATAAAGTGTAAAATAAAAAGGATTATTCTATATTAGAGGAGATCGAAGTACGTTTTTAAATACATTTTACTAAATTATTTTTTTAAGTTGAATCTGAATATGTTTTTGTTTCTATATAATATCACGTTCATTTTTTTGTAACGAATAGCATGCATATAGACTTAATAAAGGAGTCTATTGACCAGGTCTATGCTACTGAATCAAAAGTATCACCGAGGCGTTTTTAGTATCGCGAAGCTTTCATTCCAGAGATATGATATTAAAAATAATTAACTTTCTATAGATATAATTTTTATTTATATTGTTACTTGGTTTCAGTATTTTATTTGGTTTTATTAAAAGTTTCACTACGTTGTTATTTGAACTGTGGAGATTAAATCCTATGTAAGAAAAAAAAAACCTCCCAATCTTGGAATGGAAACAGGTGTCTGTTCGACATAAAAATGTTGAGTTTCTTTACTGAATTCATATATTTATACAGTAACAAATAACATATCTTTTATACAGTGTGGGGAGTTTTCTGGGCTACCACCATTTTCGGGGTTATTTGGGGGGGGGGGGTCATTTGTTGTGAACCTGCAAATGATTTTTTAAGTTTCGGCTAGATGACATAATTTTTCGGCTAGCGGATTAGCCGAATTACCGTAAATTGAGTCAATAAATTCAATTGCGAAAGCTGATTTTCTTCAGATTACGAAATAATTGGCTAAAATTCGGCTGACAATAATAGTTGATAAAACTTCGGCAAAAAAGCAACCTTTTTGCTCTTGGGGAAAAATTTAGCATTATTTAGCAACCAAATGTGTGATTTTATATTGCTGTCCTGCTAATACAGTGCATTAATGCATTCCCTCTATTCAGTTCTGCCACTCAATACCTACTTAAGCACTTAAAATATCAATTTATAACTGTCATGAATAAAACAAACGCGCGATATAATTTATCAGATGTTAGACTTGATCGTTTGCTGTTCATTATCAAACTAGTAACCAAAAACATGCACTCCACAAGTACAGATGATGCTGATGATGATAGGTGAAGACGAGCCAGTTGAGTAAGTTGTGGATACGAGAATGATGCAGCACTGCTACGCCGAAAGCAAGGTTTCATCGAAACTGAACAACAGGCGCCGTAAAATAGTTTGCAATTTCCACTGCCATCACAAATAAATGTTCAAAAATCAAAACACAACAGTACTAGCTGCTAGTTTATAAAACATTTCATTATAGTACACAGTATATGTATTTAAAAATATTTCACTACAAACTGACTGGTCTATTGAGAGCAAAATAAAACGAAAACTGTTTCAATGCCATAATTAACGAAGAATACCTTATTAGTACAATAGTCTGGTGACTGTAGTTACTCATTCATCAGCTCCATTAGCAATCACTTACATCGGGTTTCTTCAGAAAAATGTTTCACTGACTAGCTGCGAATGCGATACATCAGCTTTAGACATAGCATGATGAATCCACGGGCCATTGCTGACTGTATTGCATTCTCCAGAATTATGGTTGCTTCTGACTGTGGAATCAATGATTTGAAATTTGGATCAAGCAGCTGATGCAGCTTAATGTGATCATTTATAGAAATCGATGGTCAAGCTGGTTGAGAACTGACAACTTGATAGTTCGTATTTTGTCATCATCAGCATTTGATGCAGTGCAGATCTTTCTTATGTGCCTTATCACTAGTGGAATAGTTGATAAAGTTGACATTGTAAAGTTGAAGAGATCAGTTAGGTCTTGAAATGGTTTCAGAAAGGTAACGAGTTCACTTAAAAATTCAATTTTATCTTCATGAAGATAAATATCAACTCGACAATACGCTTGAGAGTATTTTGAACCTCTCTTTTCAAGTCAAGTATAGACTGAATCAACAGCAGTGGTGAATTCCAACGCTTGGACATGATGTCTTCACTGACTTATGATTGTGTCTATGACTGTCAACGATGGCGTTAGTACTGCTCTCATAGGCATCCACTATTGATGCACTGAACTGATCGTCTACAAGAACCAATTCACACACTGTCGACATGCCTTCTTCTAGGGTCTTTATCACTTCTTTATCCTCTGTGAATGCTGCATCGTCTTCTCTGATTGCGGTCTTCTAATGAAGTGCAGTAACAATGTTGCGGCACTTTTGCAATATCTGCAGAACGTCTTCATTTTTATTGATGTTGTCGGTAGTAAGCAGAAGGTGCAATGCGTGTGCTGTACAGTGCTGATTAGAGTCAACCTTCAAAAGCTTTGAAGTCTTTATCATATTTGCAGGACCATCATGGCAGCTAAATATGAACAGCATTTTGTGATCAACAGAAAAGCTTTCAAGACAGAACATACATGATCAGCAAGGTTATGTGCAGAAAGAGTAAGTCATGCGTGACGGCATATTGTGACAACTTTATGGTCTAAATAGGAGGCCCTGGTGCTAAGATAGTTGATAGCCCGGTAGCGATCGGTCCATCCATCAAACATCAGACAAAGTGAATTTACTTCAGCCACTTTAGTTTTGACTGCTGACCTGACGGCTTGGTAAACATCGTCCAGGGCTTTTCCAGCAAGTGTTATTGGTGCTGATATGTTGAGAGATGGGCAATTAATTTTGAAGAAATCAACAAAACCATCTTTAGCCACATTTTCAAAGGCAAGCAAGTCTCTGCAGAACCAGATAATAATATCTCATGTTATCTCATGACTTGATTTCGCTTGACATTGACTGCTACCTTCTTCATACTTACGGAAATATCCCAAAATTTTATTTGACTTTCTTCACTTTGTACGGACACTTTGTGCTTGACACTTAAGTGAAAATTCATATTGCCACTTGATGTTGTTCTGGCAAAATTTGTTAATTTTGAAATGTGACCCTTCTCACCCATTAATTGCTGAGCAGTGAGACACAGTTGACAACAATAAAATCGATCTTCATCATCATTTCTTCCATCAGCAGAAAACAGGCCACCAAAGTATCTCCAGCATTGCGCATTGGAATTTCCATGTTGGCTAGGCGGTTTAGGTTTACTTGCAGATTTTTTTAATGTACTGCCTCTCTTCCCGGTTTAGAAGACATTTGCTGACATTTGAGTTCAACTAAAATCATCAAATATATTTTTAACATTAGAAATGTTATTTAACATAAAATTCATCAGTTATTGACTAAAAACTGGAATCTATTTAGTGTTAGTTGAAACAATTTATTTAGCTTTTTTAGGCTTACCTTTTTTAGAAGATCGTTGAGCCATAAATGAGCTATAAATCGTATATTACGACAAAGATTAGCTAAAACTTTATTTTATTTATTTGTATTTTAATTATTATTTAATAAATTAAGACTGTAAGAAAAAGAAGGATGATGACAAGAAGACTTATTTGTCGCCATTATATTGGGTTTGGAGAAGATAATTCTGAATAGTTTTTGTCAAGCTTCCGGCGATAGTTAATCTAACGGCGGACAAAATACGGCGGCTAATGCAGTGCTCCGCATACTTTTCAGCGGATTTACGGCGGATGAAAATTCGGCGGCGTAGCCGGCGTGCGGCGCCGGTTGGGGGTCTGGTTAATGGTATATCATAGTCGTGACCTTCCCTCTATATTTCTCACTTTTCATTAGTCAGAATTGTTAATTTATACTTTAATTTTACGCAATAACAACAAAATTTCTATGAAGAAATTATTATATAAATTACCTCTTTACAATGCACTATTCATGTCAATGAGAATATATAATATGAAAGATGATGGTGACCGATTGATAAATATAACATAATTCACAAACATTATACAACCGACAAGCATAAAGATGGAGTTATAACTGACTATTGACGAAATAAAAATTCGGATCAACGGTACAGATTTCATACAAATTTAGAATCCGGAAAATATAGATAATACAGCCTTTTAAGCCTACCTGCCCTTCGAAAAAATGTGCCAACATTTTCTAGTTAAAAAGTTCATATATTAACATTAAGTAATTTGAATTATGTGAAAATATTGAAGAAAAAAACAATTTAATCTACTTATACTATGTTAAAAATCAACATATTTTAAGTACATATCTGTCACAATAGGTATATGACTAAAGAGTTTTTTTCATTATTTTTTATTCCCCATATTGCCACAAGTGGATATTTATCATATCTGTGCAAAAAAATCAATAACAACCCTCAACTGTTAAAAAGGTTACCCTCCACACGCCCAGTAAATCGTATGTCATACCCACATTTAGTATTTTAACTTTAATTTTGTTCTTGGTTGGCAACTATTATATGCATAATTAGTTTTTGTGTCATTTCTGGATTGTCTCAGAGCAGTTCTGTCAAAAATGCTCCAGCTTCCGAGACGAGCAAGAGAATTTGGTCTTCAAATCTAATGCATTTCCGAAAAGGCATTAAATCACCAAAGACTGTTGACAGTCTTGTTCAAATGCGAAAAAATCCAATGGAACTACATATCGTGATCAGATGATATAAAACAATTGCTTCTGATGTAAAAAGCAGAAAAGACATGATCATACAATGTTGTTAAGAAGTTTGAAAGACATAGTCGAAGTCCTGGAAACTATGATTTCGCAGCGATGTTTAATGTAAGAGATGAGAAAGAAAGTGGTTGTGCCCAGAAGACAGAGAGTTCTATGTACTTCAGATTTCAACAAATGGAAATGTAGGCTACTGTACCTCAGAACATTCACAAAAGATTCACCCTAGGAAAAAATTACTTAAAGGAAAGTGCCAGTCACAGAAAGCTTTATTGAAGAAAGTCTTGAATCAAGTATCTTACCAAATTTGGATACAGAAGAATATGTGAATAAAGAAGATTTTGTGAGGAAGAACAGTGTTCCAGTATTAGTAAAGATAATGAGAAACCATTTAAGTCTAAAAGACAAAAAAACCTCTTTTTCAGTGCGTTTAGTGGCTGCAGCTAAATTGAGTACAAGGAAGGTTCAAAAAGTCGGGAACTGGAGTTTGCAATCTACTCCAACTCAAAGCAGCTTCTACACAGGTCTAATAAAAAGAAGGAGAAAAACTACAAAGTAATTTCAAGGAAAACTTTAAAAAAGTACACTGGTGCTTACACTTTGATGGATTGACCTTACAAAATAAAGCATAAGAGGTTGTCGTTATAAAGTGAAATCAAACGAGGTCAGACTCGCTGTTCTTCAGCAGACAAATGCAAAAGGGGAGACAGTGAAAAAAAAAACTTCTTCTTTCTTTCTTTTTTGACTCTACAGCCCATTTAGGGCCATGGCCTGCCAAACTGCTTTTTCTCGGAATTCTCCACTTTTCCCGAATTAAAACTATACTCAATGAATAAAAATGATTGTCTTTTGACTCAACTGCAGCAGCTTCTTGAAGAAGAATGGTGCAGTCACACTGTTACACAAACACTTTCAAGATGTTGGATTAGAAAAAAGCTGTATACATTGGATGGTAACCCCACATACTAGATACAGTATTGAAACACAGTTATGAATTATCATTTTGATACATCAACAACTTCACCAAACATCAGCTACTCATTTGTTTCATGTGAAAATTATGAACAACTTAAAACACATCATTTGATAATTCTGGGCACCACTAAAGAAATCAGAACAAGAGTGCTTGCGATATGACATGGCTTTAGCATAATGCTACAGGATTTTCAAAACTAGAGGAATCTTCCCAAAAGTCAATTTTCAATCACTTTCAAAAATCAGTTATGAGATGGAATTCAAGGGCAACTTATTGTTTGTCATCATTCGTTCTGAAGAGTATCTTCAAACAGCTAAAACCTTGATTTCATCAGTGGTACGTGGGCTGACATCTGGTTCTCTGCCCAGTGCTTCAATACTACTAGCTTTGATAATTTATCATACGCTTGTAAGCAGCATACAAAGACTTTGAAGGCAACAAAAGCATTGGGTCCCACAGATTAAACTTCTATACCAATGCAGCGTTCTAATATCTGTGCAGAGCGTGCAATTAAAGTGATGCATGATTTACTTTCAACTTTGCAATTCCATTGAAAAATTGAACATTAAATTTCTTTTAACTAATGCACAATAGAAATGTACATTGTAACAATTATCAATACTATTCTTATGTAATTTTTATTTGTAATGGTTAAACCTTTATCAAAATTTTTGAAAATGTGTATGTTCTAAAATGTTTGTGTCGATTGGAGGGTGAACTCTTTGTATGCAAAACAAAAATTACCCATATTTTCTTTATTTGTGATACAAATCTCCACCAAATATGATATGTGGATATAGGCTTATATTTTAGTCATACCCTAATGTACAACTATGGCCATCAAAAAGTCAATATTCATTACATATACAATCCATCTTATCAATAGGCTTTGCAGGGGTACAGCTAGTTATAATATAATTACAAATGTGTGTATGTAATATTACATCACAATACTCAATATAATCATCCAATATCACTTATTTTTACTTCACTTCATGTGTATAATGATCTATTACATTATATGAATATTCATTAATTAAACATTGATATATTTTTGAACTATTAAAACAATTCTCTTTAATACAATATCTCAAATTTTTTCAGTATTAATCATTACCATACAAGTACATTTCTTAGATCAAACAATTTTGAATCATCGATGTAATAAATCTAATTATCAGTAACAAATTATGAATGCATTTTATAGCAATGTCTTGATGTGTCAAACACACAAAAAAACAAATTCAAACTTGTGATTCAATATCTTTTTTTTTTTTTAATTCAACATAAATTTTATTATGTGACTCAATATTACCAAATATAAGTGTATACTGTTACAATGTCTTTATGTTAGACAAAAAAAATTCAATCAAGTAACTAATCATTTATTAATGATGAAATAAGTGTCCCTTCTTTTATAAACTCTTTATATGTTAACTATCCTTAAATAATCTAATAATTTGCTTTGTCAGGTCATTATTGATATAAAATCTTTCTTTTACATACAATACTTCTACCGATAACCTAAAAATTACATGTTAAATTACCTCTACTATGATGACCACTTATAGTTTAGCTCCACTCGTCGATTCTTTTATAACTCAATCACTTTGTCATTAGAAGTATTTTCCCCCTTTATCTTTAAGAAAAGTGAATTTTTCATTGACATCAGTGGCATCCATTTATTCTGATATTGGTATATATCTTAGGTCAGAAAACGCCATGTCGACTGAAGAACTTTCACAAGAATCGCTAAGTTAATTACAAAGTTTGGCAATTTATGTTTTAAATCAATTACTGGATTTATAATTTTCTTTTGAATATAATTGCTACGTTTCACATTAAAATATTCTAGATGTTGTGAGATTACCAAATATTTTTTTCTGTGTATTGTAAATCTTCACGTTTAATACCCATCCTCTGTTTTTTCCGCTTTTTCATTTAATTTTTGAAAAAAAAAATTAAGAAAAGTCACTATAGTAATTTTGTTAAATTAACTTATGTAGCTTTTACGTGGTGAATTTTTATTTTCACTAGCCGTCCCGCGTCGTAACATACGCCGCCTTATCAATCAATATAATTACTGTAATTATTTTTTTTTTAAATAAGCAATCAAACAAAATAACAGGCTGACATACATGGTATGCAAAGTTGAACTTTGACCTATCATGTGCAGACTTTATGGTCACTATCTGGTACCTTCCAGCAACTCTTTTTTTATTTGGTTGTTTACAGATTTTTGAATTAATTCTCTGTGTGACTTGATTCTCAATGTGCCAGACTGAATTCTCTTTATTGGTTTTATATATTAATGCCTTTTTTGTAAGATTAAGGATTTTTATAATTGTAATCTTTTTCATCCAGCTTCTAACAAACATATTTCCGGGTGGTGGGTGTTTTAATTATTTTGGTTCGCTTTGTGTCTGCTTCAATTCACCCCCTTCGCTTACCCCATTACACTATAGTGTTATTTGATATAAAAATCTTTTTATTCAAGTCATGACAGTCTCTGCTTTTGTATTTTTTAGACTTGCATAAAACAGAATAAGATTATTTTCGTCTAACCTTCATCCTACAGTACCTACACTATTCAGAACACACATAATTGTATTATTAAATGTGGTTTTTTTGTTGACATTATAACGTTATTTTAAGTACAGCGACCTCATTTCTGGATGCAGAATTTACCGCGACGGGGATAAATGAAATAGTTTCGTACTTAGAGCACATAAAAACATGATTACGACCTGCTGTGATCCACTTTGACCCACTTTAACACCTCCCCCCCCTCATTTTCCGCTGGTGTTGTCTGTGATCGGGAATTCCACAATCTATAAATAGTCCTACGTCTTGCGTCTTTTCTTGATGTTGTATGAAATATATATATAGAGATATTTGCTGTTGCACTTTCCAGCGCGTAATAGATTTGGCTTGTTTACTAGCCCAATTACTTCAGAGAACGACAGTACAGCTGAAAGTTCTCAGCGTCTTATTAGATCAAAGTAGTAAACTTTTGACAATTGAGATCTACCTATATTGCCAACACATCAAATATGTTGCTACCTTTAAATCGAAGCTTTTTAATCGAATAGTAAAAAAAGCACCCCAACCATATATCTAATACAAATTATAAATCCAGAATGACCGATTTAAAACATAAGTTGCCAAACTTTGTAATTAAAATTTTAGCAATTCTTGCGAAAATTCTTCAGTCGAAAGGTCGTTTACTGATCTAAGAGATATACGTAATAGCAAAATAGCTAATATCAGAACAGAGTAACTGGATGTCATTGATGTCAATGAAATATTCATTTTTCTCGAAATAGTGGGGAAAATACTTTCAATGACAAAGTGATAGAGTTATTCATACAAAAGAATCTGACGAATAGAGCTAAACTATAAATAGTCGTCATAGTAGAGGTAATTTAACGTGTAATTATTAGGTTATTGGTAGAAGTATTGTACGTAAAGAAAGTTTTATATCAATAATGACCAGTAACACCCTTGCAAAAGTCACGCCTCGTCCCTGAGCTATACGTATTCTAATATCCAGGGGTTTTGAGTTCAATCATTTCTCTGAATTAGCTGCATAGAAATTAGCAGCAAAATAACCACAATTATAAAGCAGAGATAATTATATTTCATTTATAAATCATCAATCTGGATTATCACTTGATTATTTAATGCATTAAATGGGTTTAATAAGCCAATCCAAATTGATTATAAATTTCACTGGCTTACAATCGTTGCATAATGCTGGTAATTTCAATTTATTTATATGGCTTCAGCGCGACGGTTATGCAGGAATAATAATCATGACTTTTCTGCTACATCTGCGGAGAATACGCGCTGTCAGCGGACAGGAAGAACATCACAAGATTTGTGAAGCACGCCTACCAGGCTTACTTTATAGTCAAGCTGGGTGACCAAGATAAGTACTGGGCACCCCACACGGTGTGCAACACGTGCGTGGAATACATCCGGCGTTGGACGAAGGGCGCGAAAAATTCACTGAAGTTTGGGATTCCTATGGTTTTGGAGGAGCCATTTGACCATGCATCGGTTTTCCCTTCTGCGTCATAAATACTACTGGCATCAACCAGGAAAATCAGCAGTCTCCAGTACCCCAACCTATCATCTGCCCGTAGTCAGTTGCTCACTGCGAAGAAATTCATCTGTACCAGCGTTCAGAGATCTTCCTAACAGCGACGTTGAGGCCACCACTTCAGACGAGGAGGAGATACAGAAAATGAGTATGAATCACAAGATGGTCCGCAGCCGTTCTCACAATGTGGGCTTAATGACATGGTTTTGGGATCTCCAGCTTGTCGAAGACTTCTTCCTAAGAAAAATCTACTTGGCAATGAACAGGCGTATCTTTTTCCGTAAGAAGGCATGAGGACTGCATGGGCTGCTTCATGGAGGAGAACATTGTGAACTGCCGAGATGTCGCCGGTCTTCTTGATAAACTCGGCGGTCCTCAATACGATCCGAGAGATTGGCGACTCTTCATTGAAGCTGCATGCACTCTTTGAAGTGTGTGCTCCTCTAACAGGGAACCAGTTCGTCTCAATCCCTCTTGCGCACTCCACAACTCTTTAAGAGAAATATGAAGCTGTGAAGTATGTGCTCGACAAAATCCAATATGAGCACCAACGGATCATCTGCGTCGACTTGAAGATGGTGAACTTTCTACTTGGATAGCAGTCCGGGTTAACGAAGTACACATGCTTTATGTATGTGGGACAGTCGTGACAAAACCAAGCACTATGAAAGAGTGGCCTGCGCGAGGCAGTTAGTAACTGGGGCGAGAAAAATCATAAACAAACCTCTTATTGACCGGGAGAAGATATTGATCCCACCGCTACACATGAAGCTTGGGTTAATGAAACAAGGAATGGAGGTGCTTCAACCACATGTGCCGAGCATTTCCTCAACTGACCATTGAGAAGCTGAAGGCCGGCAGCCTCGACGGCCCACAGATATGGTAGCTCACAAAGGACACATAGTTCAAAAACTCCATGAACACGCTTGAGTTTGCCGCCTGAAATCGTTTGTGGTAAACAACTTCCTGGGGAACACGAAGGCGGCAAACCACGCCAGACTTATTAGCAGCATGATAGAGGACTTCCAAAAACTCGTGTGTTTGATGAGTATAAAAGATGCACTTCCTGTTCTCACACATGGAGAAGTTTCCTGAAAATCTTGGGGCGATGAGCAGGAGAAAGTTTCCATCAGGACGTGAGCCAAATGGAGGAAAGGTACCAGGGAGTTGGGACGCAATCATGCTGGCGGACTACTGCTGGTCGATGAAGAGAGACACTACCAGCAGCTGCTCGCACACAGGAATCGAAGAAACGACGATTTATTTCTTGAACTTTTTATTTCACGTAACGTTCAATCTTATACTTATATTATGATAATTATGCTTGAAAATTAACTCCACCAACACGAATGCAGTCACCCTAAACGAAAGTAAGCTGGAGGAAGTAGAGTCCTTTATCTATCTGGGTCGCATCATAGATCAGCAGGGTGGAACAGATGCAGATGTCAAAACAAGGATCGGAAAAGGAAGAACCGCCTTTATCTAGCTCAAGAACATCTGGAATTCCAAGAGTTGTCTCTGAACACCAAAGTTCGCCTATTCAATACCAATGCATTATATGGAGCTGAGACCTGGAGGGATTACGAAGACCACCACTAAGAAGTCGAACATTTATCAACAGCTGCCTCGGAAATTTCTTCAAATACGATGGCCTGACCAATGCCAGCCTTTTAGAACGAACCGGCCAAGCTTCAATAGAGATGGATAAAGCATACGCGGATAAAAAGAAAATACCATTTTACGGCTATAAATGGTCCTGCGTTTATTGAATATAATTAGCATAATCATTTATAATAAATGACTATAAGTTTAAATATATATATAACATCAGTTATATATAAATCGTATATGTTGTTAGTCTAATAATGTATACAAATATATAAATCTATGTTCGTTTGTGCTTTAGAAACATCAACAAATTTTTCTCTAATTGTTAGACCGGCAACACTTACTCTTCGTCCTGATGACAGGGGGTGCCCCTTCCCCCATATATTTATGCCAACGGCCACACTGCTTCTATACATTTGGACATGGCTATCAATTTTGAGTAGAATGTCTTTAATAGAACAAGAATAGCTGTATCTAGGATTACATCGAAAATATAAAATAATAATAAAAAATAAACATTGGACTATACCCGTTTTCCCATTGCAACTATATTGTTGTTGTTTTTTTTAACTCTCCTCACATTTTCCAAATAATCTGTTAATTCATAATATTATAATATAGAAAGCTGATAAATACTCCCAGCAAGCGAGTAGAAGTAAATCGACTTCATGGGCTCCCCAAATATCAATGTGTAAATAATTGCCCATGTAAATATCGTTGTTTAATAGTTGTCCATGTGAATCTCTTTATGTATTATTTTTCGTTGTAAATATCCATGTAATGATGTGTTATAGTTGTTTTTATAAATAACATTTTGTACATAGTTGCCCATCCTATCGGTTTAAACTATTTATGAAAAAAGAGCTTTATTAGTTCTTATGGTACTGATGAATATGCCTATATCTATACATTTTGTTTTGTTCTGAGCAGGCTCAAGTTAAATCTTCACCAAATTGTTTTGAAAATGTTTTGCTTTATATCAAAGTGATAAATAATGTTTTCACACAATCAACAAAGTCTACAATAATGCATAGAACAAGAGGTATATTATTTAAATGTAAACCTATTTAAAATAGTATTGCAATGTATTCACATACGTTTGCCGTATTATTACACCAGTTGACTTTACAAAAATATTTGGTATTAATCTTTTTAAAAACATATTAATTATTGTTTATTAAACATTTTAACTTTTAAGAATAAGAGGAACACCAAGTCTTAATAAATTTCAAAAATGATTAAATATTTCTAAATATTAAATTTATATATTTTGATGATAACAAACGTTGTGCATTACGTTATCAAGTCGAATTATGAAGTAAACAAAATGCAATGGTATTAATTATCCAGTGATAACTTCTTTATAGATTTAAACCTCTGATATATGATTGAGAATATTGTTTTCTTGTTTAATAGTAAAACTGCTCTCACCAAACAGTTAATGAGAGGTACGACAGCCAGTAATGTATTAAACAGTGACCTACGCTACAACAGTTCACAAGAGGTTCTATTTTTCACAGCCAGTGTCTAAACACAACAACATACAGGAGATAAAAGAAGTCACAAACCACTTTGCTCCGTCTGTCCAATCAATCGAAGCATTTTCAAGATCCTCACTAGTTGATTATACGTCTACATATTTGTTTATTAATACTTTCCTATTAGCTACGTCATTTACTTCAGCTTAAGAATCATGAATCAGTAAACAATGGCTTTTAAGAATTCTTTAAAATAAAAAGTTCAACCTTAATCGAAATTTAGTTCTATGTATGTTTTCAGAGCAATCAACATGGCTGCATCGCTGGTTGATAAATTTATATGACAACTTATAATAAAATTTACTAATTGGTAGAAGGAGCAATTATCTTATTTCTTTTTAGAGCATTTTTCGAAAAAAAATGCTCTATTGTCCCGTTTTGTCTGTCCGTCCGTCCGTCCGTCATCACCCTAGATCTCAACAACCATAAGTCCTAGACCCATGATGTATATATCATTTTGTAGGTCTTGACCTGCCAAGAAATGACTTTTTTCCATTTCGCGATCTGACCTCTCAGGGCCGTAAAAGGGGCCTTAGTACCGTTTTTTACTATATAAGCTATATTAATAAAGGAGCGCTATATCTCAGCAACCTTATAAATCCTAGACCCATGATGTATATATCATTTTGTAGGTCTTGGCCTGCCATGTGTACATCAAAAGTTCATTTTGCGATAGGACCTCTGAGGGCCGGGCTTCAGAAACTCTAAGGGGCTTATATATTATATGGCCCCATTCTACCTCCCCCTGTACGTTCAATAACCCGTTCATTTGGTGCGAAATACTGCAGCACGTAGTTTCACCAAGATTTATTTAGAAACTCATCAAATGAAATAGTAAGCTTGTGTTCTGAGTTTAATTGAAAGTATCAGAGCTATGCAACAATTGACGGAGTTTTCGGACGATTAAATGACTATAATTTAGAATGTTTTCAATTATGGGTCCTATTTCAGTAACCACAAACCACTTGTAGTTAGATTTAAGAGACAATATTTTTTTTTTCAAATATAAAGAAACATCTTATAATTCTTTTTACAAATATATGCATTACACAATTGAAGTTATAAACATTTCCAAATTACAAATATTTACTGAAAGCTAACAAACGTACTGATACATAACACGAAAATGCGCTAACACGTCCTGTGTCGAATGGAACAGGCTTAATTGCTTGTTTTTTTCTAATTTTCATTAGAATTTTATTATTTAATAATAAACTGATATAATAATATACGTATGCGTTTTTGGCGAGGCATGCTCCAATAAAAGTGTTAGTAAAGGTTATATATATATATATATATATATATATATATATATATATATATATGCAAAAAAAAACAACAAAAAAAACTTAAGATTAATAACAGACTTTTATTTCGATAACTGAGTCATTAAGCAAACTGTCGATTAGAAATAGAGTTACACTTGAATATGTTAGTTCAGGGGTGGGAAAACTACGGCCCGCGGGCCGCATACGCCCTTTAACGTATATTATGCGGCCCGTATGAATGTACATATTGTAAGTGTGAATGCGAAATAAATGACAAATACATAGTATTATCATTAATTCATATTTAAATACGTTGTAAATTGTATATATATATATATATATATATATATATATATATATATATATATATATATATATATATAAATGCGGCACGCCGATAACAATCAAGTTTTCAATGTGGCCACCCGTAGAAAAAGTTTGCCCACCCCTGTGTTAGTTTCAATGTATGAAGAGGTCAGGATACAGTGTACTCTAGCCGGCACATGTTCACTAGAGTGTTTCGAAAGATAATATGAAAAAAAATTTAATTCACTTTCGCATGCCCCCAGAAATGTGAGGTTTAGGGTAAGTAATACGTAAGCCAAATTATAGGAAAAAATATTGAGTCTAAGTGACTGCTCATTAGCATCAAACTTTTAAGGTTTTTTTTGCAAAAACGACATTTTCGGCAAAAATAGTCTTTGAACTGCGAATGTTCTTTTTGTTTAGTTGATTGTTTGGTTCAGATACATAACTTTATGTCACATCTAATCATATTTAGTCATACCTAGTCATATCTAGTCATAAAGCAGTCAAATATCATTTAACACTCAGTCTTGTAGCTCTTCTTCACGGATTGTGTCACAAGTTTGCGGTGATATCCAACTATCTGAAACACCAGTTGACGTTGCATTTCATCGTATGTAAGAACACTGTTGAAGTATGTTGTAGCTTGACAGCACGCTCAACACAATCATTAACAACTCTTATAGCCCTTCGATCTTCTCTCTGGCACTCGCATAGGCCGGACATTGGCACCGAGTAGATTGACTATCTTGAAGACAAGAAGGATCAATTCTTAAGGCTGTGAACAAGTTGTTTGAATTTTCAGTTACAAAATCTGATAAACTCTTCCTCTGAAATGGCACAACTGATTTGGGATCAACACTCCTCGCATCATGTTGAAGCTTCGGCTTCTGTAATGCTGCTATAACCATGGCCTCCTTTTCGCTATCTGAAACACTGTCAGAAAAGAAAGACTGGCCGATCAAGTCTTCAGAAAAATACCACAGTTCCCTCTCATTTCTTCAGCGCAATGTCTGCTATTAGTTTGTCAACCCCAACATATGACCCCAAACTCTGCAGTAGGCACAGATCATTCAACGATGCATCACAGCTGATGGTGGCACTCAACCAGGCTTTCACATAAATAGTAACGGTGAACAAGGATATACGCAGGAGATCCTGCAGCTCTTCTGCTGTGAGGTTGAGTTGCTCACGAAACAGATAGATTTTCAGGGTTGCATTCCAGCGGGAACGATGATAGGCACCCGGCGGACTGAAATGACCTGATGATTCACCAACGTCAGCATCATCGTTACTGCCGCCCAGCATGAGTATTGTCAAGTTAAGAAACTCAAGATAGTCCTATCTCGGTTGAGTTCTCTGACATGTGAGAAGGTAGTTGATAATGTCTGCTTTTCTATCACTTAAGCCAAGCTTTCTCATGTTTCTCAACTCTGAGCTGGATGTAGAGACATCAATAGCAGCAAATCGTGATGTATCAAGGATCGGACACGTTTCCTTAAAACATTTGAACAGTGAAATTTGTGGTCCAGATGATTTAATAACTTGTCAAACACTGCTGCTGATATTATTTCATTAGATGTGATGACGACATGCTACAACTTCAAAGGCGTTTGTCAAACATCCGCTGAATAAACTGTAATGGCGCCAGTATGAACTCCCTGTGTTAGAATTTGTGCCATCAAAAACAAAGACCAGCCAGCCATTCTGCGACACCTTTCCACTAATGTAGTATCTGAAACACAGCTGAACCACACTACATCAATGCACCAGTTGATCTTGGAAGTTGTGGAAGCACGCTCTTGGAAGTTGTGGAATTGCCAGAAGCTATTCAACCTTCCACTCCAGACACAACAGGTGGCATTCGATCAACTGACTCGTCTGATTGGTCACCAACATCTGGTAGTAATTTTCATCAAAATGAGCAACTAATGGTGTGGCACAAACATCTGTTTCTGGTTTACTGTGACTGATTGGCGAAATTTTTTCCTAGCTCTATATATTGTACTTGTTGACAGTGATACTGTGTCAATGTTGACACCAGCAGCAGTAAGGGCAGGAGCAAATTATTCGCATCACTTTAAGAGGTGTTTAGTCCTGTCAAGACTGGCAACAAAGAACGGATCATCACCAATACGGCGTTTATTGATGTGTTTTTGCGATTGAGATGATGATGATGCGGTAGTGTAATATTTTTCAATGCTGCATAGATGATACTTGCTCATTGAGATTTCCGCATCAAGATCATACCGATACCTGGTTGAAGTTATGATACCCAGCGTCTCATCAGGCTTGTCAGATTCATTCGTTCGTCGGTCACGGGCAGAAAATGACCTCCATTTTGTTGCCAAATGCCTTTTCTTTTCTCCGGAATTCTTCAGCCTCCCGGCTGCTTCTTTGCCTGTTGTTCTTTAAATTTCTAAACTTTATGACCAATTACCACTGCTCTACCCCCTCTCTGATCTTCAAGAAAGCAATGTCTTTTTGTATTTTGATCAAACTCGGGATTTCATTACACCTGGCATGTGCAACATCAAATAGTTGATTCATCAGCTTGGAAAATTTAACCCAACTCCATCTGCCTATCACTTCGGCGGCCTTTGTTCTTGCCAAGCAACATATCTCTCGTACAATGCATTCAGCTTGGCAACATCATTTTGTTTTACTGTCGTTGGGATGTGCGCTATAAGCCATATAGCAAGCTTCATCGATCACGTTTGAGCAGCTTTCAGAGAGTAAGCTTCCGGCTCTTCCAAGTAATAAAATAAACGACGCAGAGTGAGCCCCATAGTTGGTAGGCTGTTAGAACCATTGACTAATTCAAAGATGCTAACTGTTGACCAATTAACCAGACAACGGTTTCAGATATAGTTTTGAAAGTCTTTTGAGGTACATGTGCCATATTAATTATTACAATTTAACTTTAAATCTGATATGAAAGAAAGAACGCACAGCAGTATGCATTGCAAGAATGAGTAATGCGGAATTAACGATTTAAATTTCAATAATAGTACACAACAAAGACAATTTTAAAAATCCACTCAAAAAATTGCATCATATAGAGAAGCACGATATGCCAAAGAAGGAGACCCTTTGAGCAGTCTGTTAATGTCAATATTTTTTACTGAGATTTTTAATGGTTACCTATGACATCAATCCTCATTCATTAATGCCCTATGTGGTTAAAATTGAAAAAAAGAATTGAAACACTCTAATGTACACTCTAATGTATATATATATATATATATATATATATATATATATATATATATATATATATATATATATATATATATATATATATATATTGTGCTTTTTTTGTAAAAAGTAGGTGCCGGTACTCAGTAGGAATAGCTTAACTTTTGACTACCAGTTCACTTCGATGCAAGCTAAATCACAACTGCAAATATACTATTTTAAATAATTCAATTTAAACAAATTAATACTAAATAAATTAATAATAAACGTTAAAATACAAGAAAAGTAATAATTTTCCTCACATTGAAAAAGGTGCCGGTACACTGTACCGACGTACCAGCAAAAAAGCACTGTATATATATATATGTATATATATATATATATATATATATATTAGGGTGGGTCAAAATATTTTTTATTGAAACATTATTAAAAAGTTGTTACATCATGGTAGTACATGGAGTATGTACAAATATTTGAAAACTACATAGTTTTACTACTACCAACTTTTTTTTCGAAATTTTAACCATATTTACTGTGAGTTTTGTGACTGAACATGTTAAATTTGTGACCTAGGTTATTCAAAAAAGAAATGATATGCATATAAAATTTGTGTTTTATCTTTATAACCTTTTTTACTTGAATAACTAATTAGTTCAGACAACTAGGATAGCATTGCATCTATTTTTTCTCTCAATATAACTGGTGTACCGTGTTTTCATTATGGATCACGCATGGTTGTTTTATTTCATTTTTTATTAATTTTTCAATTATTTTATTAAGTTCTTCTATGAATATGAGTTTTTTTCTACAAGAAGTGCAACTACACATTATGTGTTTGGGTCAGCAGCTGAATAGCCTAAAAGACAACTTCCGACCAGTGAAGATGTTTTCAAGGCTATATGTGGATGCTTAAAATGGAACAATACAATCATAGCCTTCATCCACGAGCGCACACATTAGCGAATGAAGTTAAACAATTATATGACCAGGCTAGTATCCCTACAAATGACATTACCAGTATAATTGTTCGAGGTAAGATGCAGGTGTTAGGGATAGAGGAGACTGTAAATGTCCACAATTAGTAATTTCTGTGCTTGAGTGGGCATTTTGGGTGTAAAGATGGCAAGAGATATGTACATAGACAATGTTGACAAGCAAACAACAAAAATATAAAAAAATCGACAGAAAAGAAAACATTCATTGATGCAGGGTGGCGATCAGATAGGAACCACAAATGATAACGTCAATGATGAGAAAGATAATGATATTCCAGATCAGGATGCTAAAGATGATGAACTACTTGATGCAGGCTTCTCCAGCGATGAGGAATGTTCCAAATAACAAAACAGATATCAATATGAAGCAGTGGATCGATGCTAAACTAAGCAATAGGGATACATGTCTTATCGTTAAAGCTGTGTTGAAGGACTTAAACATGTTAACACCATCTACAGCTCTGGATCCAGCAAAGATGCATCGACATAGATAGGGCAGCCAAGGAACATACTGATGAGAGCAAAGATGGTTAACAAAAGCGAACAGGATTTTTGCGATCCATCTTGTCAAAGTGAGACTAGAAACTTTCTATATGATACAACTGCTTCGGAACCTTGATACTGCTGATCAATCTATTATGTTGCCTGTATTGGAAAATACTTTGCTACTTTGCACATCCAGAAAACATTCTATTGGCTGCAGTTAAATCAATGATGAAGAAATTGGAAGGTATGCAGTAAATAAAATCATAACAGCACGACATAAACCAGTTCCATGCAGAGTTAAAATTTTCAACAAAAATGACATAATCCTGAATATTGCAGCTAAATCATATGATCAGATGATTAACTGGGATCTTTGTGCAGTGACATCCCCTCCTCTGCTGGAACATATTTGCTTGATGATGAACTTAAACGCAACAACCCAATCATACTGGATCAAATTCCCAGTCACTCTCAAGCTGTTGAGAGAGCAATTAATGAAGTTACTGCTGTTAGTTTAAAAGTGTACGGACATTTCAAACTGTACGGACATAGCTCTCGACATGGATTGTTTTGCAAACAAAGAAATCAAGGGATGTTCTTCCGAAAGTTGAAAACAAGCAAGTTTCCTGTGACAACCCATAAACAGTATTATTCATATGTACATTGTATATTTTGCATGAACGATTTATAGATTTGTAAAATTTCATATTACTTATACCAAACATTCTAATAGTTGTAAAATGTCATACATTGGGGGGGGTAACGGGTCAAAGCAAAATCTTTTTTTATTATTTAAGTTTAAGACATTTTAATATCTGAGTAATGATATAGTAGATTTAAAAATAATTTTGTTCAAAAAAAATATTATTAACATATTGATATTTGTGGGTGTGGTATGCCGCCATCTTGAAATTTATGACCTTTTTGTGGCAAATATTTCTGAAATATTTATAGACTGTTTCATATAAAATGTACAATTTTATAATCAGAAAAGCTTACTTCAGGGAATGTCAAAGTACTTTTTTGATAATGTAATAAATAAATCTGTTATGAATTTTTTAAATTGTGTATGGTGAAAATAAGCAAAAAATGCTAATTTTAAAAATTAAAAAAAGGACTTAAAATTTCTTGAAAAGCCTTCTACATAAAAATTAGAAGTTTTATCAAAATCTGACAGGTGGTTTTGAGATTTTCTTGCCATAGTGAAGCAAATGTCAAAAATATTTTTTCAGAGAAAAATTACTTTTAAGTTTTTAAATTATTGAAGTTTCTGAATGAGTAACATTCTGAAATTTTTTTCTGCAATATAATTCATTCATAGTTATTATTGACATGCCGTATCTAAAAAGCAAAAAAAAAAAATTCTTTTTTTAGACATAGTACATTTTTTTCGCCCCGTACCCCTTGATTATAGTTAGGAGTGGAAGACATTATCTGATTTTTACAAATTTTACATTTTTACAATCAGTAGGACCATAGGCTATTTTTTGAATATGTTTCATATTCCCAACTCCAAAAATTTTTTTAATTTACCTAATATATATATATATATATATATATATATATATATATATATATATATATATATATATATATATATATATATATATATATATATTGAGGTGGCTCACTATATTGGAAAAAAATACAGTTTTTTTATTTCATCATGAGTTTTTTGGTTCACTTTGATTTAAAACATGTATATACTAAATTTCACACCATTTGGGCTCCTATAAATACTGCCTCAGTGCACTTGTTATCTCGTGTTTTATGGTTTGGCAGTTATGAAATGAAAATTTTGCAACGTTTAAAATGCTGTTTTTAAAGTACACAGAACAATTATATTACGCAGTAGGAATTAAACAGTAAAATAATACTAGTTTCATGACTCATTAACCTGACTGTATTGCAGAGTAGTTCTAAGTACGCCATTCAAAAATACACTTTAAAGTTTTTTAGTCTGTGCTTTCTGAATCCTGAGGTCTTTAAGTTGCGATCTCCTGGCACAGTTTGATTTTTGCATCTGGAAACTCTTTGCGGTGCTGTTCAGCAATTTGGAACAGGTACTGCTTCTCCTCCTGATTTGGTGAGAGATGAGTTGAATGATGACACCAGTGCAATTTCCGTTTCAAGGAAGAGACTACTGCTGTTGTTTCTAAAAGGATGGAGTTTTTGTTGCCAGGTGGAAGATCAGTCATGAGAAAATTTGTGGGAAACAGAGAGAGCATTAAACAAGTGCGGGGGAGGATTTCTCTCAGGAAAATAAGATTCAGAGTCAGAAGTTCTGCGTTGCAAATATCTTGAGTTGTCGTTCATTTGGAGGATATTTGAGCAAAATGTGATGACTTCTTCTTTTAAAGGCTTGAGATTTTGCTCCAGTCGAAATCTTGTCATATACTAAATTCTCTCTGTCTTATTTTTAGGCCAAAACGTCTTAAGCTCTTGAATAGCAGCATCCGGTCCAGTTGTAATACCCCCAAATGTATTTTGAAGACTTTTGCACATATCAATTCAAGTATATGATGTCTGCATAACCAAAAGCAGTTTCTTACTCAATTTCTTTTTCAAGAATGTGCCCTGTGTTTGCCGCAGTTGTGTTAATCGCTAATCCTTTAAAATATTTGCAACCGCCTCTGAAACAAGTTATCCTGTTCTTTGTTTAGCTTTTGGCACACCCTCCCGTCCCCCTCTCTCCACCTTCCTCCTTCCTCCTCCCCCCTCTCCTCCCTGCCCCCTCTCTCTCTCTCTTATCTTTCCTCCCTCCCATTTCTCCCACCCTCTCTCCCTCCTCCCCTTAATCTCCTTCCCCTACCACCTCTCTCCCTCCCTCCCTCCTTCTCTCCCCCTCTCTGCCCCTCCTTCCCTCTCCCTCCCTGCCCCCTCTCTCTTTATCTCTCTCCCCCTCCCTCTCTCTGTACAATTAAACGTCAAATTACGCTTCTTAAATAAACAGAAAACCTTATTTTGCCCAATCCCCGTGCAAAGTCGGGTACTTGCAGCATGAAAAAAAAACAACAATATTTTTTTTCCCGTCCCTAACTTTTTTTCTTTCACCGTCCGTTCAATTACACATTATCTTGGTGCGCGATTTTTATTTATTGAGATTGTATTAATAATGTTAATAATGTCACAGAAACATTTTAATTAACGTATTTCCGGTTTATTAAAGTGCACCTTTAATTTTAATCTTCCGAATACATAAAACGATAGGTAAATAGATATGACTATTGATTTCATCATGTTTACAATTGGAGTTTCAGGGAGTTACCCCTCTTTTAAAAATGTATGATAGGGAAATGACGTCACAGAGGAATTTTTGTCTATGGCGCCGTCAGATTACTTTGATATAGTAAAATACTAAAATAAAAAAAAAATAATTACAATTAAACTACCAATCGATATGAAACCGAAACCTGTCCTATAACCTTTATGTAATTATGTGTATGTGTAACAAATTTCACATTATTTGGTAATCTGAATCTTGAGTTATAAGGGAACAGACAGACAGACAGACAGACAGACAACAAATGCCTCTTATAAGTATATATATATATATATATATATATATATATATATATATATATATATATATACTAGTTGCAAGTACCCGGCTTTGCCCGGGTTTAAAAATGGAGTTTTCTGTTTACCTTTTGTTTTCTCCCTCCCTCCCTTTCTCCCTCCTCCCTCTCCTTCCTCTCTAACTCCCCCATCTCCCTCTCCCTCCCTTCTTCTCTCACCCCCGTCCCCCCTCTCCTCCTCACCTTCCCTCCCTTCCTCCTCCCCCTCTCTCCCTCCTTACCCCTCTCTCTTTATCTCTCCCTCCCTCCCATTTCCCATCCTCTCTCCCTCCCTCCCTCTCCCGTCTCCCTCCCTCTCCCGTCTCCCTCTTTCCCCTTAATCTCTCTCTCCCTCCCTCCCCCTCTCTTCCTTTCCCTCCCTCCCTCTCCCTCCCTCCCTCTCCATCCCTCTCTCCCATCTCTCTCTCCCCATTCATCCCTCCCTCATTCCCTTCTCTCCCTCCCTGCCCCCTCACTCTTTCTCTCTTTCCCTCCCTCCCCTCTATCTCCCTCCCTACCACCTCTCTCCCTCCCTTCTTTTCTCTCTCCCTCTCCCCCTGCTCTCTCTCCCATCCTCCCTCTCTCCCCTCCTTCTCTCCCCCCAGTCACCCCCCTCCCTCCCTCTCTCCCTCCCTCCCTCCCTCCTACCTCCCTTTCCTCTCTCTCCCCCCTGCCTCTCTCTCTTTATCTCTCCCTCCTCGCTTCCCCCTCTCTCTCTCTCTCTCTCTCTATATATATATATATATATATACATATATATAAATACTTATTATTATAAAGCTGCCTTCTTCTAAATCCTTCCTCATTCCTTTACCTTCCTCAAACTGAACAAATCAGAGAGCATGAAAAAACATCAACAATTCTTTACATCACAAAGGCACAATACAGCACCAGCGCGCAAGTTCTATTCGATCATAAGGAAATGACGTCACAGAGGAATTTTATTTATGGCGCCGTCGAGATTACTTTAATATAGTAAAATACTAAATAAAAAAAAAATAATTACAATTAAACTACCCATCGAGATGAAACGAAACCTGTCCTATAACGTTCCACATGTAATTATGTGTATGTGTAACGAATTTCACGTTATCTGTTTTTTCTGGATCTTGAGTTATAAGGGAACAGACAGACAAACAGACAGACAGACAGACAGACAAAAAATGCGTCTTATAAGTATATATATATATATATATATATATATATATATATATATATATATATATATATATATATATATATATTAGGGAGAGTCCAACAATTTTTTTCTATTTTCTAAATTTAAAGGCCTGCATTGTGTTCTGCCAGAAAAAAAAGGTTTTCTGAAAAAAATGAATACAATCGCGAAATATTTAGGGGTTTCACAAAGGCAATGAAAACATTGATTTGGTACTAAATAGTAATTTAATGGTTTTTGTTAATTGATGAGTGTTAAACATGAAATAACGACCTCTAAAACAAATAAAATAATAGAATGCAACAAAGCAAAATGTATACTATTCACTGACTGCTTTTGCTAGTCCAGTAACCACTGTGAGTCTTCTTTACATCGGATTTAATCGTCGGTGGTGCTTTCACCACCTGAAGTAAGAATTGCTTCTGGTCTTCTTTTCTGCATAAAACTTCATTGAGATCCTGAATCAGTTTCATTCCTCTTTCGGCTGTGTCATTAACAACTTTCAAATTGCTTACAACCTTTTATGCATGTTTGTATTCATTGTTGCTGCTCCATGTTTCAGGGACATCTCCAAGAATGAATGTGGCAAACCAAGTATGGAGGAAAATATACCTTTGTATTGTTTGTAACAAAGAAGCTAATGGGCCTGGTCCGCATAGAATCCATTGGAATCAAGACGCTGAGCTCGATTTTTAGATACGAGTTTTCTTGCATATTTTTAAGCATCTGAACCTTTTGCTTGGGATCAATATTTTCATAAAAAAAGCGAGGCCCACAGTAATTTTACTTAGATACCATAAATGTCGACCGAAAGCTTTTTTTGCTGCTTTTCCAATAACTGAATTAACTGAGTTATATTTTTCTAAATCCTTTATAAATTGTAGGTCATTTGATGGCGCCCTTGCTGGCTGTGGGGCTTGAAACCACAGTTTCATATGTACTGGAAACAAAACAGAGGAACTGAAACTGTCCTTATTTTTCAGAAGGCTTCAGCTTAAAGTGCTTCTTAAACACTCACATCTTTTAGCAATAAATTATTCTTGCCATCAAACGTGCTCTGTGTACAGCTCTGGAGCAGCATGGAAATGAATCCCACGTGGTGGTGTTCCTCCAAGAAATATGACAGCAAGTTCCTAAAATTCTCTGTAATCATCTCGTGGGTGACAAATTTGAAGATAATCATTTGCAAACTGCAATGTGCTATCTTTGAAAAGGTCTACTTTAGTCATCGCATCTGCAGTATCATAGGATCCCTTCTCCATAAAATGCCACTGCTCTTTAAAGTCATTGAAAAGTGAAATATCAGGTCAAGTTGAGGGCCCACTTATCTTCAATGCGGTGAACACTTTTTTCAGAACGAATTTCCATCATTTGGTGGCGGCAAGCAAGATGAATAAGACTTTTTTTTTCAAGCAGCTTTTCAATTAAAACACATTCCCCTTTTGGAATCCCCAGTGCTACTTGCTGTTGTGTCAAAACTTAATGCTACTACTTTTTCACAAATTTCCCTGTCCTTCAGAATTCAACTACAGCTTGAGCTTGACTGTCACCTGTTCCTGAAGCCATTTTTGGTACACCTAGCAAGCATTCTATTTGCAATCATGTTACAATCACTGGCAATCTCTCAACATTCTCCCCGGCTGTGAGATCTGGAAGCAATTTTCCATTCCAATGTACAGTTAATGCTACTTGTGGATCAAACAATTCTTTAACTGAATGTGTTGTTTTTTTTTCCTATCTCAGCTATCACACGCCGTACAGTACTTCGACTTAATGTCATGTCACTAACATCGTGACCAAGAGAATGAGCTGTAGCAGCTAGTAAAATGGACTGCTGCTCGATCACTAACTTATGATCTATCTAATGCTGCAGAAACTTCTTTGGACAGAACTGACTTTATGCAGGTTCAGCAATATTCGGGATAAAGAGCTGGTAAATGGAGAACATACCTAAATTTTCAGAGAGCTTGTGCAACCTCGAATTTCATCTGAAAAGTATAGAAATTTTATGTTTATAGTATTTTTTTGTGGTAATCAAATGTGGGGTTTAAATCAAAGTAAAATTTAAAAAAATTTCACTCTTTATTTCGGACCACCCTAATATATATATATATATATATATATATATATATATATATATATATATATATATATATATATATATATATACATATACTAGATATTAAATACGGCGTTGCCCAGAAATCTAAGTGTAATGTAAAACCCCTTCCTAATCAATTTGACAACTGAATTTTTAAATACAGATTAATTTGGTTAATTAGGTAATTATGTAGATTGACACTCCCATATTGGCACATATCTACGTTAATGAAGCTAATGACACAGTTCTGTTTTATGATTTATTACCAATCAAACACCAACATAACAAATAGTAACAAAATAAATCCACATAATTCTTACTACTTTTTCAAAAACATCATACTGTGTCAACGGTCAACCTCACTGCTTGGCATCTTCTCTACCTTTTATCCCTGGTCAGCATTCTCACCTGCCCACATTTACTCCCCCACTAATAAATGTTTTAATACTGAGTAGAACTCATCACACTATTCTAATAAAATTTACAAGTTTAGTTATAACAGATTGATGACACCCCCACACTCCATTAAAATTTCATTATTTTAATTATATTAGTCGCCCAACCATGCGGAGGCACCACGTGAAAGACGCAAGTCTATACAGATAGATTAGTCGCGTTTGCTGAATTATCGAATACGTTAAAGCAAGCAAGACGCATTCAACATTCAACAACGTTCGACAACTCCGCGTGTTTTCTGAATTCTTTACAAAATATTATTATTTTTTTAAAGCTATGAATGAAATTATATTTTTAATTAGTTGTTTTTTACATTACAACATCTTAAAGGATAAATTATTTCAATGAAAAAATGTTCAAAGAGTCCTTGAAAGAGATCTAATTAGTTGTTGTTACTTTTCATTTAAAAGAAAGCAAAATGATAAACTATAAAAAAAAAAAATTATATAAATAAAAATGGAAATAGGATTCGCCGGTATTCATAAATCTTAAGTTCTTCACCAATTGCCTTAAAATGTACACACACAATTGCAGAAAATTACTCGGTGTGTTGATATACAGAGTGGGCCAAAAAAAATGAGAACATTGCGTAGAACATAATATAATTATATCAAAGTTTGTTTAGCTGTATGCATAATATCTTAAATTGCTTACTCATTTACTTACTTGCCCGTTTAGATATATGACGTCATTAGTTTGACAATTTCCAGGCGCCATTTAAGTTTTAATATAACAATTGTTTACAAAAGAAAATTTAAGTTTTTCCCAAGAATGACAAAAATTACCGCGGACGACCGTATTTCTGATTAAAAATTTGCGAATTGAAAAACAGTGGGGGGCTAGGAGAAAAGTCAATGAGTTTGCCAACAAAGCCTGGAGTATAGCTAGTGTCAGTCGAGTTAGCACATAAAATTAACAACAATAGTTCAACAGAACGTAAACCCGTAAGTGGTGGACCTAAATCGGCCAGAAAACAACAGAATATTGAGCGGGTGAGTGAGCTGATCTGAAGTTAAAATGGTTATCCTTACAGTAACAAAAGTCCACGGGAAATAGAAAAATAAACTGAGTATATCACGTTCGTCTATTCGACGTGGTAGCGACATGATTTAAGACTCAAAACGTACAAGCGTGTGATCAGTCTGAAGCTGAATCAAAATGTCAATTGAAACGCTTGCAACGCAGTCGGCAGCTATTTGAGCGGTTTCCTAATGAGATAAGTGTACGAAACATCTGGTTTACAGATGAAAAGACATTCACCGTTGCCACTCCAGTTAATTCTCAAAATGATCGTATTTATTCGCTAAAACAAAAGAAAGCGCAAAATCGGGAAAATCGGCTTATACGAGAACGTGACCATTTCAGCCGCAGTATCTGGCATTAGTTGGTGTTTCTCTAATGGGAAAACTGACATTGTGTTCGTTGAACAAGTGCCAAAGTAAACAATTGAATACTATTGTGAACATGTTCTGAGAGAAAGTTTGTTGCCTGTAATTCAAGCGATATGTGGTCTCACATACGATCAACTTTCTTCGTCAGGAGAATATTAACGTCATTGAGCCAGACATGGCCACTAACAGTCCTGATTTAATCCAGTAGATTATGCCGTGTGGGATGCTTTGCAAGAAAATGTCTACCTTAGACGAAAATTTTCCACAGTTGAGCAGCTGTAGTTGGCAATAATTGAAGAGTGGAGAAATCTGGGACAGCGATGTATTGATTAAGGTAAAAAGAATTGGCGTCTACGCTTAGAAAAAGTTGTTGATAAGCAAGGAGACATTGAACAGGATTTCTGATTGGCTAAATACTTTGCAAACAAAATTACATGAAACAATGCAATTCATTAAATTATATTTTTAAATAATTCGTATGTTATATGACGTTCTCACTTGTTTTGGCCCACCATATAAATATATTTGGTATGAACATCATATCAATAATATTCAAAAATAATATTTAAACGATATGTTTGGTAATATAATTTATTTACTTTTTTGAAAAATAACACGGGAGGTCACAGGTGCTAACTAATATATGGTAAATAAATCAATCGGCCGAGTAAAAACTCATATTTCATCATATTTCTTTTCAGTTAACAAAACGGTATCGTAAAATATTTCATTTTAGAGCATTTTTGATAAAAAAATGCTCTATTGTCCCCGTTTTGTCTGTCTGTCTGTCATCACCCTAGATCTCAACAACCATAAGTCCTAGACCCATGATGTATATATATCATTTTGTAGGTCTTGGCCTGCCATGTGTGCAGCAAAAAGTTCTGACCTCTGAGGGCTGGACATCAATTTTTTTACCGTTTTTTTACTATATTAGCTATATTAATAATTATGTCATTTCATGGCCCCATTCTACACCTTATACGTTCAATAACCCATTCATTTGGTGCGAAATACTGCAGCACGTAGTTTCACCAAGATTGACGTCACATGTGTTCTTCGCAGTAGAGTATTTATTCTTCAGCCACAATAATTTTATTTTTCGAAAAACATCCTTTACAATTACACAATTGAATTCATAAACATTTCCAAAATTTACAAATATTTACTGAAAGCTAAAATACGTACTGATGCATAACACAAAATGCTAACACGACCTGTGTCCAGAATGGAACAGGCTTAATTGTTACTTTAGTTTGTAAACTATTATTTTGACAGTATATTTTAGAGCATTTTCGAAAAAAAAAATGCTCTATTGTCCCCGTTTTGTCTGTCTGTCTGTCCGTCTGTCCGTCCGTCATCACCCTAGATCTCAACAACCATAAGTCCTAGACCCATGATGTATATATCATTTTGTAGGTCTTGACCTGCCAAGAAATGACTTTTTCCATTTCGCGATCTGACCTCTCAGGGCCGTAAAAGGGGCCTTAGTACCGTTTTTTACTATATAAGCTATATTAATAAAGGAGCGCTATATCTCATAACTATAAATCCTAGACCCATGATGTATATATCATTTTGTAGGTCTTGGCCTGCCAAAAAATGACTTTTTCCATTTCGCGATCTGACCTCTCAGGGCCGTAAAGGGGCCTTAGTACCGTTTTTTACTATATAAGCTATATTAATAAAGGAGCGCTATATCTCAACAACTATAAATCCTAGACCCATGATGTATATATCATTTTGTAGGTCTTGGCCTGCCATGTGTGCAGCAAAAGTTCTGACCTCTGAGGGCTGGACATCAATTTTTACCGTTTTTTACTATATTAGCTATATTAATAATTATGTCATTTTCATGGCCCCATTCTACACCTTATACGTTCAATAACCCATTCATTTGGTGCGAAATACTGCAGCACGTAGTTTCACCAAGATTGACGTCACATGTGTTCCTTCGCAGTAGAGTATTTATTCTTCAGCCACAATAATTTTATTTTCGAAAAACATCCTTTACAATTACACAATTGAATTCATAAACATTTCAGAAATTTACAAATATTTACTGAAAGCTAAAATACGTACTGATGCATAACACAAAAATGCGCTAACACGTCCTGTGTCCAGAATGGAACAGGCTTAATTGTTACTTTAGTTTGTAAACTATTATTTTGACAGTATATTTTAGAGCATTTTCGAAAAAAATGCTCTATTGTCCCCGTTTTGTCTGTCTGTCTGTCCGTCTGTCCGTCCGTCATCACCCTAGATCTCAACAACCATAAGTCCTAGACCCATGATGTATATATCATTTTGTAGGTCTTGACCTGCCAAGAAATGACTTTTTTCCATTTGCGATCTGACCTCTCAGGGCCGTAAAAGGGGCCTTAGTACCGTTTTTACTATATAAACTATATTAATAAAGGAGCGCTATACCTCAGCAACTATAAGTCCTAGACCCATGATGTATATATCATTTTGTAGGTCTTGGCCTGCCATGTGTACATCAAAAAGTTCATTTCGCGATAGGACCTCTGAGGGCCGGGCTTCAGGGCTCCTAAGGGGCTTATATGTATTATATATACACCTTGTACGTTCAATAACCCGTTCATTTGGTGCGAAATGCAGCACGTAGTTTCACCAAGATTTATTAAGAAATTCATCAAATGAAATAGTAAGCATGTGTTCTGAGTTTAATTGAAAGTATCAGAGCTATGCAACAATTGACGGAGTTTTCGGACGATTAAATGACTATAATTTAGAATGTTTTCAATTATGAGTCCTATTTCAGTAACCACAAACCACTTGTAGTTAGATTTAAGAGACAATAATTTTTTTCAAATATATGCATTACACAATTGAATTTATAAACATTTCCAAAATTTACAAATATTTACTGAAAGCTAACAAACGTACTGATACATAATACGAAAATGCTCTAACACGTCCTGTGTCCAGAATGGAACAGGCTTAATTACTTGTTTATTTATCAAAACGGTATCGTACTTTAGCGATTATAATTTTGTAAAAGCTACGGAGAGGTAATTCTCTTTTATAATACACATTAATATCGTTTTCACATGCTGTTCGTAATTTGCCTGGTTCAACATTCTTCATTACTAGCTGTACACAAAGCCTTTGCATGAAGATAGACTATTGTAAAGCCAATTGCGCAAACCTATGGATTTGATGGGCCCGGGAGCTTGGCCTGCATATTATGGGAGCTCCCCTCAAGCTGGGCCCGGCGGATATATATTTTGGACCCTCCATCCTAGGTACGCCTCTGTGTTCAGCTTTGATACATATTTTCAAAATATTTTTTTAAGTTATCAAATAATAAAAAATCTAATTAGTTGTTGTTTCTTTTTTCTTAAAACATCCTGAAAGATAAATTATTTTAATAAATAAAAATTTCAAAGAGATCTAATTAGTTACTTTTCATTAAAACAACTAAAACGATACATTCTGAAAAAAAAAACAATAAAAAATGTCCCTAAGAGGAATCGAACCTGGATAGTCAGTATTAAAAAAAATCAATATATAATTCCCAGCGATGGACAAAAGTTAAAAAAAAATTAACTAAATATGTAACTAAATTTTAGTTAAACTCTTTTTAAAAAGTTAAATAGAAAAGATACAATATTGAAACATGTCATGAATGATCATTTTAGTACATCAACAACTTCACCAAACATCAGCTGCTCGTTTGTTTTAACAATAACAGAAAAATATAAACAACTCAAAACATTTGATAATGCTGAGGCACCACTAAAGAAATCAGAACAAGAGTGCTGGCGAGATGACATGGCTTTAACATAATGCTACAGGATTTTTAAAACTAGAGGAAGCTTACCAAAAGTAAATTTTCAATCGCTTCCAAAATCAGTAATAAGGAGATGGAACTCAAGGGAAATTTATTGTTTGTCATCATTCGTTCTGATGAGTATCTGCAAACAGCTATGGCAGCATGAGATTTCATCAGTGGTACGTGAGGCTGACATCTGTTCACTGTCCAGTGTTTCAATACTACTGACTTTGATAATTATCATAAGCTTGTAAGCAACATACAAAGACTTTGAAGTCATTAAAGACATTATGGTCCCACAGATCCAACTTCTATACCAATGAACCGTTCTAATATATGTGCAGAGCGTGCAATTAAAGTGATACAAGATTTACATCCACTTGCAAGTCCATTGAAAAGAATTAAACATTAAATGTCTTCTACTAATGCACAATAGAAATGTACTTTGTAACATCGCAGTGGTTACGCTCCACGCGCATGCGCTCTAGCGCTATAAAAGGACTATTTTTTTGCCGAATTTTTTCGATGGCCAGCTATAGATATTGTTCCTATCCCTAACCCTATCCCTATCCCTAACCCTATCCTTAACCTAATCCTATTCCTACCCCTAAAAAAAATAGTCTGCCTAGAACGTAGCTTATTAGCCACTTCGTTTTAACATTTGTAACAATTATCAATATTATACTTACATCACTTTGTTAGAAATATCGTGTTGCACCATTTATAATAGGCAACTTAACGATAAAATAAAAAAAAATAGCTCACTCTCCATATACTATTAGGTTTAAATATGTTTTTATTATTGTGCAAATCATTACAATAAAACACATACACACATTTTAGAACAATAATTTCGACTACTTAAAGTTATAAACAAAGGAAAATGAATCATATAAAATTTATTCTAAAAAATTATAACGAAATAAATTTAGCTTGAACTTTAATACGTTAAGGTTGAAATTTACTTACTTACTATTTTTTTATTTAAAATATTAATATCTATATAAATATCATTCATTTTAATGTATGCGTTAAATCGAAAGCGGAAAACAAGAATGCATAATGGTGATATTTCTTTTGAAAAATCTACAGTTTTAAATAGTTTCTGTGGTTTTTATTATGAAATGTAAAAGTCCCAAATATTAAAAGGTAATAATTAACATATAATATCATTCAAATTATTGTTGTTTTTATTACAACACATAGCATTTAAACATCGTCAAACGTAAACAATAGTAATAAATGGAAGTGAAAAAAATAATCGAGCAATTTTTTTTCACTTAAAACATTGAAATTTTTATTTTGTTCGTGTGACGTGGTGGCTGAATGGATAAGCTGCTTGGAATTAACATTAACAGTCATGGGCAGTAACTAAAAATTAATAGTTAAACTATTGTTGTATCTACCTTTTTAAAGGGCCCTAAATGAGATGTAGAGACAAAGAAAGATTATTGAATAATGAATATTGTCTCCATTTTTGCATATGCCAGCTCCCTTTTTTTCATTTTTTAAAACGACAACCTCATATGCTTTATTTTATATGGTCTTTCCATCAAATTGTAAGCACCAGTGTACTTTTTAAAGTTTTACTTCAAATTACTTTGTAATTTTTCTCCTTCTTTCATTAGACCTTTGTAAATGCCGCTTTGAGTTTCTCATTATCTTTACTACTACTGGAACACATTTCTTCGCTCACAAAATCTTCTTTACTCACAGAATCTTCTGTATCCGAATTTGGTAAGACACTTGATTCAACACTTTCTTCAGTCAAGATTTATGTGACTGGCACTTTCCCTTTAAGTAATTTCATTTTTTCTTGGGTGAATCTTTAGTGAATCATCTTCAATAGCCTACTTTTCCTTTTGTTGAAATCTGAAGGTCATAGAACTCTCCTGTCTTCTCGGCACAACCACTCTCCTTTTTCATCTCTTACATTAAACATCGCTGTGAAATCATTGTTTCCAGGACTTCGATTATCTTTAAAACTTCTTAACAACATTGTACGATCATGCCTTTTTTGCTTTTACGCAGAAGCAATTGTTTTATGTCTGTTCACGATATGCAGTTCCATTGGAATTTTTTCTCATTTGATCAAGACTGTCATCAGTCTTAGGTGATTTAATGCCTTTTCGGAAAGACACTAGATTTGAAGTCCAAATTCTTTTGTTCGTCTCGGTAGCTGGAGTATTTTTGACAGAACTGCTCTGAGACAATCCAGAATCGACACAAATACTAATTATGCATATAATAGTTGCCAACTAAAATGTACTGACGGTGCATGGAACAACAAAAGAACAAAATTACAGTTAAAATACTAAATGCAGGTATGACATACGATGACATTGAGGGTTGTTATTGATATTTTTTGTTTAGATATGATAAATATCCTGTGCTACTGCTTGAACGAGAACTGTGCTACAAGCACTGTCACTAAACATGTAACATTAAAAAGATGGATTAAAGTTTATCCTTCCATGTGAGCTTATTATATTTGCGCAATATTGCTCAGTCTTTTTTATCTTGGGGAAAAGGCAACATTTCTGGTAGTAGATCCTTGCGATCTTTCCGAGTGTAAGTGATGATTTTTCTGCATGGGATTTTCATTGGAGTTATATTAGGAGATAGTCTTCTTTTATATCTTTGACATCCTGTGCTACTGCTCTGCATGGTGACATCATGTGCAACTGCTCTGCATGGTGACATCCTGTGCTACTGCTCTGCATGGTGACATCATGTACTACTGCTCTGCATGGTGAAATCATGTGCTACTGCTCTGCATGGTGACATCATGTGCTACTGCTCTGCATGGTGACATCATGTGCTACTGCTCATGTTTTTAACTAATTTAACGGTTATAAAACCGACAATACCGAATTTTTTTTTTCCTGCTATGAAATGTACAACTGTTCATTTTGGTATCACCCCTAAAATGTTGTCAACCGGTGTGACCCGCATCTCCCCCGTCCCCCTAGTGACGCCACCGTTCAGACGTTATGATAGACACTACCACTTATTATGCCGTGGATGGAGGAACATTTCATATTCCTTGATGGCCCTTAGGGGGCTAATGGAACTTGTACGTGACAATATGTGGCTTTTGAGAGCCGAAATAGTGGAAAAAACTCAAAAGTGGCTTTCAACGCTTTTATATAATGAAATGGATGGATTCATGCTACTTCTAAATAGTCCACTAAATTTATGTTATGTCTGTTTTAAGAGAATTTTCTCCAGGTCCAGGTGAAAGTTGGTTGACATCTCCCCCTCCCCTCCCCCCCTTCCCCAGCTTTAAATGTGCCTGACTTTAGTTGGACAAGTAGTGGCGACTGGACGTTGTACTAACCACACACAATAGTGTGGATAGAAATATAGAATTCAAAACTTTTTGCCCCGATGGCTCTAACTTACGGACTTATGTAACATTACTTTTTTTTTATATAATCTTTAGATGACATGACACAAGGCCCGTGCAACGTCTTCTTCACTAGTTATTTATATAATACCATATCAACACAATGTGCTCACTAGGTTCAACTTGTTTTAACCCATTCATTTCTAAACCCGTAACTCGTTTAACATCTAACATAAACTACGGTAACATTACCACCTTGATAGTAGTTCCGCCCTAAGACGCTGTACACGGGAAGTTGCAAGCATCGACCTCATTTCACTACCTGATACAGGTGAGCAGAGTTCGATTTCCGTGAGCAGAGTAGCGTTCCACTCGGCTGACTACAACTGTTGCAGTCTATCATTAGTACCTGTCTTAGTACTACAAATATTACGTTTCTTGAGAAGAATCCCACCCCTGGCAATAACACACTGTCATAATATTTTAGACAGACAGGCAGGCAGGCAGGCAGGCAGGCAGGCAGGCAGGCAGGCAGGCAGAGAGAGAGAGAGAGAGAGAGAGAGAGAGAGAGAGATAGAGAGAGAGAGAGAGAGAGAGAGAGAGAGAGAGAGATAGAGAGAGAGAGAGAGAGAGAGAGAGAGTGAGAGAGAGAGATAGAGATAGATAGATAGATAGATAGATAGATAGATAGATAGATAGATAGATAGATAGATAGATAGATAGATAGATAGATAGATAGATAGATAGATAGATAGATAGATAGATAGATAGATGGACTGCCCTTGTTTAATTCCCCAAGCCTCGGTGCCAAAGAAACACATAGAACATACATCTCAATCACTCAATAATCTCATTCCAAATTATCCAGAGCGTGAAGACAAAGTTAGATTATGAGCCGAAAGGGGGGGGGGGGGCAGCGGGCGAAATTTCCGTGACGTAATTAGCCAGGCCAGGCGACAACGGGAAGGGGTGGGGGGAGCCAAGGGGGGAACGCCCGAAATGCTAACGAAGACAAAAAAGGGGGGTGGGGGGTGTGGCCCCAGTGAAACCTCGGTTTAAGATAAAGAAAAAAGTCGAAGTCTCGGGTCAAACACGAGGGGAGCATGCATGATGGAACAAACGTTATTTAATGCGAATCGATTTTCTTCGTAAGATGGAAGAGCTGGCGAGGAGAAGAGGAGGGTAAAAGAATGAGAGTGCAGGAGAAAAGAAAGGAAAAATAAAAACATGAAGCGTGGTGGGATTGGGGGGGGGGGAGTTCATCTTCAAGTTCAAGCCCCATTGATCATTGATTTCTTCCTTCTTGCCATAATATAAGTTATCTCGAGGCAATTCGAGATTCTTATTCTGTCTAAAACATTTCGTCAATATTGTAGCCAGATTAAAGGAAGGGAATAATTGTGAAGTTTTTTGAAAGCTTTGTTATTGTTATTTTTTTTTAACCCACAAGAAATGTGTTTGTAATGAATCACTTTGTGTGATGTTCCAGCGAACAATTTAACAAGAGCTTAATATGGGGTGAAATGAAACTGTGCAATCCTCCCCCCCTTTCCCCCACGCTTACTCCTTTCTACACTACAAATAACATGAACAAAAACAAAAAAAAAACGAACATCTTACAATAAGAAATAGTTCCACAACTCGATTCCCCCCCCCCCCCTTACAACTGGCTATTAGCTATAGGGGACGAACGCGACCATGGCGGCTCGGGTTATGAATAATCTAACGAGTGCACAACAGTTTTGTGGAAAAACGTCCAAGTGAATGACAATGGCAGTGGTCCTCAAAGTGTGGCTCGGCTCGCGAGCTGATTTGAAGTCGGTGGCCAAATGACTCGATCGATAATGCATGCAATCAATTACAGCTTTTCTTTAATATACACCCCACCCCACCACCCTTTTTATTACACGTGGGTCGCGAAAATCAGACAAGTTTGAGAACCACTTTAATATTGTATAATAGTTATTTGGGCGAAAGTAGAAACCGTGCTAAGAGCCTAATGCACCTCCCACCAACTTCCAAATACCAAGTGTGTGGTGTGTGTGTGGTGTGTGTGTGGTGTGTGTGTGGTGTGTGTGTGGTGTGTGTGTGGTGTGTGTGGTGTGTGTGGTGTGTGTGGTGTGTGTGTGGTGTGTGTGTGTGGTGTGTGTGTGTGTGTGGTGTGTGTGGTGTGTGTGTGTGTGTTAAAACACCATGGTTATACACGCTGTTATACTACTGTACATGAATAATAACGGGAGTGGCGTTGGGCGCCGCTTTATGGACGGGCGCAGAAAAAAAAAAACAACAACGTTGGTAAATGTTTTTACACTTTTGAAATCTGGAGGGCGCCGAAAAAATAGCTCGCAATGGGCGACACAGTTGCTAGCTTCGGCTCTGCATAGGAGTTCATATATATATATATATATATTTGTACATGACACTCATATATATAGCCGATGACTCTTGCATCATTTAGACTTATAAACCCATGTTACCTTGAAAACCTTTCTTTTTTTCTTTTTTAACAGACAGTGGTCATCTCCTAAATGTTGGTCATCTCCTAAATGTATCTCTCTAAGTCGGTCAAGGAACCAAACGACAACCTGACAGTACATCTTGACGCCAGGCTGTTGCATTCATATATCTACATTATTTTCTTCTCTTGCAGACGATAGGAAGCCTCCATTTCCTAAATGAGCACGGGCAAAGATCGATAACTCTCATCATAGCAATATTTCTATTGGAATATGTCAAGAGTTGCCCCCCCTCCTCCCATCCACCTTCACCCGCCCCTCACCACTTTCTCCACAGAGACGGCTCAATATTTACGAGTGAGGTGACCAACAGGACGGCGGGTTTATATTTCTGTGTTTTGATGTGTGCGCGGTTATACTATACAGCTTATTAGAATATGTCACGATGTATTGGATGACCAATCACGTCATTCTGTTGGACATTTGCTACAGACAGTCCGATCTGTAGATCTGACTGTCTGTAGCAAAGGCAGTGTCACGTTTTCTGAGGCGCACAAACCAACACACATATACGTAAACACACACACATATAAAAATAGACCTAAACATACACATTAGGGTTAGTACTTTTTACATTTTTTCTCAGAATCTTATTTTACATGGCATTTTTTAATGAACAATTGTGAACAAAATATGAAAATAATATTAATTTATTTTTCACTCATAAAAACCTTCCCCACCAACGCCATCTTGTGTTTACAAATAAGAAGCGTTTATCAATAAAATTACTTCTTTGATGGATTGCGCAATAACAAATATTTAATTACATTAATTACATCCAGGAACTTTATAGGGTATTTTTATACAAAATAAATAAAAAAGGTAATTTTAAATTTAAAGTGCACTGTTTTAATGTAATATGCGTCTACTGCAACTTTGAGAAAAATGGTCAAACCTTATGATACCGTTGTTTGGTAATTGTTACAAGTAGTCTGCTTGGAATTTGGAAAGTCTGCTTGGTTGATTTGGGCATATTGTATTATTTCATGTCAGTTTCATTCAATTGTAATCGTCTGTTTGTAATTAATTTTTGTATTTTGTGTTCTGTAACAGAAGAATTGTAAAGAAAGTTTTATACCGACATGTCATATAAAAGTTCAGCATTTTCTGTGCAGTATGGTCAAGAAATCTTCAGTCATTTCAGAAGTCTACAAGGAAACGTGGAGAGTTTGCAGTAGTAGAAGAATCTTTATCTAACCGCTGCAAGTTGCCAAAAGAGTCTGACATTATCGGTAGAGTTTTGTTTCTATCAAAACAGTGCAAGTCAAAAGCAGATAGATGCAAGACAATAAGATCTGAAGTTATTGATCTTTGGAACAGCTTTGACTTACCGTGTCATGGACCACAATATCAGTGCTACGAAAGATCTTAAAAAAAATGGTGTGGTACGCAAGCTGCAAAATTACTGTCAACAGAACAGTGTACAAATCCCTCAGTACATAGGCTGCCAGCTTCATGTTTTAGACCTAGTACTCAAGCATGCTATGGATTCTATTTTATGCAGGGAAACGTCTAGTCCAAACATTTCTTATCCATTTGTTGCAGAAATTAGCGCAAATTATGAGTCACTTAAAGAGCAATTTGGTTCTCAAGATAATAGTCAAGAACTCATAGGAGAAAACAAAGGATGGAGAGATGACATGAAGTTTTTACATCACTTGACGCAAGTATTTTGCTATTACAAATTAAATAAAACCTTTCCAGTTATTCACTTCCAGAGACTGACGGCTTTAAGTAATGCTCGTTGGAATTCACGTGCAATACTAGCACTTCTGACATTCATTCTAATTCCAGAAACTAGAAACGAAAAATTTGAAAATGTGTGTGCTTTCATAGCGAGACTGTGGTCTGAAGTATGGTTTTCAGATCAAAGGGACTGGAAAATAGGAAATTAGATTTTAGCACCTGCTTTGCATAGATACCCTAAAGCAAAAGATGCTTCTTGAGGCACTGGGTTTGTGAAGATTCAGCAATACCCGGTATAGAACGAAGTAACCGCTGTGCAGAAAGAGCTATAAAAATAATGCAAGACATTGTTCCACGTTGCAAGACTTCAAAGACACTTAATAACCGTTTCATTCTCACTAATGATGAAGCATAAAACTTTTTTTATGTTTCCTATGTCGTCCGTTTTTATCATTTCATATTTTGGACATCTCTGTACTCATGCACACATTCATTACACATGTTGTTCTTATGTAACTTTCCATTACAGTGCTGTGTTATATATATTAACATATGATATTCGTTTTATGGTTTGGTGGGGAAGGTTTTTCAAATATTTCCATAAAAGGTTATTTGTGTCATAATACTTTCATTAAAAGTCACCTTTTCTTGACATGTAAATATGAGGTTACAAAAAAGTCATAACCCTAATACACATTGACATCTGCATAAAACACGGACACGCTGCCATCGCTCGTTCATTTTGGTCCATCTTAAAACACAACTGACGAGTTTCACTTTAACCCAGTTTTCCAAACTGTGCAGGGTGCTGCTCCCCCCCCCTCCCCTCGGGCGGGGAGGTGGTCATAACAGTTAAGATTTCATTGAAAATAAAAGAAATGTGTAAAAAGAGGGACAATGTCAGAATGCGAAGGGGAGGGGGTGGGGGAGGGAGTGGAGGGAGGAATTCAAAATTAATGTGATTTTCTGTACTGGACAATGCACAACACAGATCTCCATTACAATGGGGGTCTTCCAGATTTCATTAATATTATCTTCAAATAATACCATTAAATGTGATCAAGTAATTGTTGATATTAACAAAATATAATCATTGCATTGATTCAAAAAAAAAAAAAATAACAGAGGCGCACAATTAATAAAAAAAAGTCCTGAATGAGAAAAACATGAAAGACGGAAAGTAGTAGTTAGAGGAGTGGTTCTAAAACTTTTAATATTCGCCACCAACAAATATATATAAAAAAAACCTTTTAGTTTTTCGCTTCCAAGCTGTAAAGAAATTTTTAAATACGTAGAAGGGAAAAAAAAATTGTTTGATCCTCGATAAAAAAATGTATTAAAGTTTTGGCCACACCCACACCTACAGTTTGAGAGCCTCTACTATAGAGAAAGACTATTTGGCAAACGTTGTATACTTTACATCCTGAATTTTCTTCTCCACTAGTTTGGCTCCTTTTCTCAATTCAACCCCCCACCCCCAACCACTTTTTGCCCCTCCTCTGTCTGACCCTGTGGACCACAAGCCAATGGAGTGCCGACTCAACAGGGCCCTACAATATTTGCTCACTCGTTGCCGAGCATACTTTACATTTTAACTCACGCAGAAACGGGGGGGAAAGAAAACGGGAAAAAACACGTCTGAATGTCAGGACGTCTTGTGTATGTGTGTGTGTGTGTGTGTGTGTGTGTATGTGTGTGTGTGTGTGTGTGTGTGTTTGTGAAGAGAGTAGAGTACAACAAAGACAGTGGACATTCAAAGACCGACTGGTTTGGGGGTTGGGAAGGGGGGGGGGTCAACTATCAAGCGTTCGTTCTGAACAGACCGTTGACTCATTTCCCTTTAACTAGATCTTTAGTAAAGGAATAGCTTTTTTCTTTGCTTCTTTTTAAACATTCCAAGACTCACACAAGCTCGTCCAAACCAGTCTTCTCGTGCTCTCGCGCATCCCGTCAGCCGAGCAACCAGTCGAGGTGTATTGCTTCTTCAAAACACTAGCCCAGAATTCTAAACGACCCGTCGGTCAGTTCATTAACAGGGAATAAATAACCAAACATTCTCCAACGGCTATTTAGTGACCACTTGCAAGGGTTCTACTTTACAAGGAGACATTTAGAAGCCAGCCAATTGTTGTTGTTTTTTTAAACACTGATACTTTAAACATAGCTTATAGAATCTACCAATAAAATAGCACTAACCTATGAATAAAAAAAAACTCGTGAATACTGTGTTAAGTGCATATGTGAGTAAATTTATGTGCGCGTGTTTGCATAAGGCACGGCGATCCACACCCCCCAATCCTTATTTCCGGAAATAACGGACCGGGTAATTGTGACCGGATTATTTTGATTCGTCTAATCGATGCCTCACGATAGACAACTGACCAGTGGTTAGTGTAACCGAACTCCTACTATTAGCCCCACAGAAAGATTGCTGTCCAGGCGGGCTGACCACACAGTGTGGGTCAGTTGACGAATAAAATGTCAACTGTCTGTCGTCCCTGTTTGATTTCTTTTGGCATGGGGGTCATTTCAGGGATTAAAAAAATGCCACAAGTTGATGATAAGATGACGAGAGGGGGGTAGTACGGTATAGAGGTGTCTTAAATCGATCACTCACCACTGACTCACCAGACATACTTCCAGCTAGCGGCCGTGTCAGAAAACGCTCACGGCTAAATGTAAAAACATGTTTCAAAACGAAAGACCAAAAACATTGGCTTCAACCACCGGCTTTTTTTTTAAAACAATTAGTGGACAGCGGTCACCAGCAGGACACGCTGGGGTTTTAGTTTGACGGCCCTTTCGACAATTAATTAATCAGTCCTATTCCAAAGGCCACTCAAACGCCATGTGGTCAAGCTGTTGGAACTACGGGGTCGTTCTTTGACCGAAGGGGTTGTGGGTTATGCAAATGGAATAAGGAAGTATAGAAAGGTGTTAAGGAGATGGGTTTGGGGGGGGGGGGAGGGGGTATAAACGATACTGGTATTTCCATTTCGAGAGGTTAGTTAAACGTAAAACAACGCAAGACGAGGCAACTGAAATACCAACTTAACTGTTCACTTCTGAGACAGTGTGAAAATGAAAATAGATGATGCGCATCTAGCACATAGTTAACTTAAAAAAATAAATAAACAACAACCATACAAACAAACATCACTTTGTTTTTTTTTTTTACATCTTCTTTTATTTAAACACACATACACATATATTTATAATTATATGTGTATGGGCGTGAATCTGAAATTAACAGTATAGTTATTCTACTACAAAGTATATGTCAAAAACTAAACAACACATTTTACAACGTCTATAAATAATTCTCAAGCCAATCACTCACACACACACACACAATAAACAAACACACACATACACACACAAACACTAAATGACCGACCTTTTTAATTCAAGACAATAAAAGGGAGGAGCTGACCTCATTGTTAAAGAAAAAACAGGAATTAACATAATTTGTTTAGTGTATCTCCCCCCCCCCCCTCCCTTTCTGCAACCTCTATATTTCTGTTCGGATGTGGGAAAACAAGTCATAAAGTTTGTTTTTTTACCCTTGTGTCTTCTTACCCAGGAGTGGGGTGTGGGTTGTACGAGGAAGGGGAGGGGGCTCCGCTGGCAACATATGCGGTGGCCGAGAGATGAATTTTGTCACATTTAGGTGACAAAATAATCTTTTATCGGAGGATCCATTCAAGCTCTAGTTCTCTCTCTCTCTCTCTCTCTCCGTATCTCTCTCTCTCTCCGTATCTCTCTCTCTCCGTATCTCTCTCTCTCTCTCTCTCCGTATCTCTCTCTCTCTCTCTCCGTATCTCTCTCTCTCTCCGTATCTCTCTCTCTCTCCGTATCTCTCTCTCTCTCTCTCTCCCCTTCAATACGCAACTGATCTCACTGGACATACTGATATATTAAACAAATTTATCACGATACGATGACATAACAAGACACAATCGATCATAAACTATTGACAAAAAAAATCCTTTTTTTTTGTTTGTTGTCAAAAAAGACTCAAGATAACCCTCGACACCAATCTCCTGGAAAGATAACTTTCATTACAAGAGGGTGCAGTACAACTGGATCTTCAAATAACATGAGATCTGAAGATATGTGTGAAGTCCCTGTAAGGGACGATTTTTATGGAGCCCTTCTTTCATCCCCACCATAGCCGATAGTGCAATGGCCATGGAGGCACCACGGGAGATATATCGGGAACTTGAGCCAAGACCTGGAAAATTTTCCTTGGTCCTCACCGGAGATATGTCACCAATCACATCATATTTATGAAACTATGCATCATAGATTATTTCCCCAAACAATCGAAACGAGCACATCAAAATAAACGGGAATTATTAACATTTACTTCAGTTCATTAGTTCCGGGTATTAATTTTACCCGCGTTCGCGCATGTGTGTGCGCGTGTCTTTCTCAACGAACTTGCGTCCAGACGTGTCAGGTGAACGAGATGTTATCGTCTCTAATGGGACGTGTTGTGTTCTAACGGCCCGACTCTCCTAGGGCTATATGTACGGACACGGTCGTTACAGATGTGTCAGACAGACAACACACCTGTGAAGGTGATAAGCCGATCATGAATGAGATTTGTCTTTCTCAGACAATGCCTTCAGTCTTTTTTTTTTGTCTTCGTTAAACAATGTCTTCTGTGAAGTAGTTTTTTTATTTTTCTCTCTATCTCCCAGTTTTCTGGTTTGCAGCTCTCTTAGTTCCCAAATGAGTGTAGGACAAAAACCCCAGCGGACAAAACCCCCATGGACAAAACCCCCACGGACAAAACCCCCAGCGGACAAAACCCCCCAAAATATTAAGATTGAATATAAGTCAATATTATTAATACTTCTACATATACGAAGTTGACCTTGGGCTAAGGGAAATGTTTTTCGATATAAAAGATATCATGTCTGTCAACACAGTCTATCATTAGGCATGTTTCTATGCTGTTTTACCTAAATAGAGGATTTGCATTCGACCACTGTGGTTCTTATCTTGTTTGTTTTACCGTCTGCTATACAATGTGTGTCTGGCGCGAGAATTAAAAGGTAGAATTAAGACAAGGTCACTATTGGCCTTGTGCTAAAACCTTTAATTTTATTTTTTCTTATCTTGTAAGATAAGCTGTTTGTTGATGTATAGTTAACAAGAGAATGACTTAGGACCACTTATGGCTCGACGGTTTAATGCAGCTAATTGGGGTATTTTGAAAAAAAAAATTCCCTTAAAAATAAGTATTTTTATATATATTTTCATCCAGGTATTATATATTACATTTTAAAATAAAAATGAGGGCCAAATAATAGGTTTTATAATAAAAATAGGGGAGAGGCTCAGTGGGGGTTTCGTCCGCGGGGGTTTTGTCCGTGGGGGTTTTGTCCGCTGGGGGGTTTGAGTATAGAAGGTTAAGCATAACGCAGCCGTTAACAACAGCACATGTAGTTCGGCATATAAGTGGGAGTGGCAGGTACATGTAGATAGCTGTAATTGTACAAAATACGTATAAAATAAAAGATACCGTAAGTACACGCGACAGCACAAAAGCTGTTCGGAACGTGCGAGAGAAGGACAGACAGATAGACCAAAAAAAAAAAAGCAGACAGACAAAATGGAAGATGTGCTCAGGACCTGGTAAAGTACATGTCACACGTCTTGACAAATACATCAAATTGACGCTGGGTCACCTTGACACCGTTCTCATGACTCACTGGAAAGAAGACGTATTGTGACGTGTCAATTTTGGGCCCAGTCTTCTTGTTACCAAACAATGGTCCCCTAAATAGTACATAATAAAGCCATATGACCATGTATTACAGTTATACATGTATTCACGGTTTCAAAAAAAAAAGAATTTCTGTACTCGACATTCCCTCGTCACTTACCAATTATCTCTTAACAAAACAATGACTCACAATATAAGCCCTCGGGTTAGTGTGTGCCGTCATAAATCTTCTTGCCTGCATTCTTCAACGATAACTTCTTTTATTGAGGGATTAAAACTGTAGATGAATCGTGAGGGGGTTTGGGGGGGGGAGTAATGCTATAAATATTAGAAATAGCAAACGGGGAAATGGAGGATGTTCTCCAATACTCATTCCATTCATTCCAGTGTACTATAACCACGAAACACAATAGCTGAAAGATACCGAAAACCCAGTGTCAAAACATCCATAATGTCCCACCCCGTTTCACGCCAGTGCAGCACCGTTCCAATACATTTAAACTATCGCATTGCGCGGGTTACAACAGGTTTGAACGGGTGGAGATGGAAGGTAACACAACACGCGAGTGGTTCTGAGCATAAACCAAGAGGAACGCCGAGTGAGGGTGGAATGTGTTGTCTTTGTGTTCAAAGAAACGAATTTTTTCTATCAGGAATGAAAACTGACAATGTTATTTATACTCTATGTTTATTTTTTTTAATTAAAAAAAAGATGTGTTATTGTTTGTTTACTAAATGTGACTAATTAATAGACTGACCGTAACAAACAATTTTCACAATGTTGATCTAATTTGCATTTAAAATGTTTAGACATTTTATTTCGATTTTTTTTTGGGTTGCTTTGTGTTTTTATTAAATTTAAATTAACGCAGAGTTTCAGTTTTAAATTTAAATACGATAAATACTCTGCAAAGACAGAATTTCATTAGCAAAATAAGGTTGTCTGTTTAGCTTTATTTATCAATCAATATAATGCAAATAAGTCAAAATGTAATTCATGATTTCGGTTTACCTGAACGGCGAGCTCTGTGCAGTGCATGAAAAAGGAGATAAAAACAATAAAATGCCGCAATGAAAATATTTACAGATCTCGCATCTCCTTTGATTTCATATTTACCTGCATCACAGGTACGCAACTTTATGAGGTGTTATTATCACTACATTCCCACTGCAGAATGTTATTATTATTATTATTAATTTATATTATTATATTATAATTTTTTTTTAATATGGTCTTAAGTGACGCATGCCAACTCTCCCAGGTGAAGCGATACAGTCAGTCTTGAGATCCACAAAACATAAAACTGACTTTAAAAAAAAACACAAATAATTATTGCAGCTCTATCAGGTTTCAAACTCAGAACACAGAAGGTGGGGGGCAAAACATTCGCCCGTGGGTTAGGCAAACAAAGAGCCGACTGAAAAGAATATTGAACAATAAAAGATTCACTCTCTCTCTCTTTCTCTCTCTCTCTCTCTCTCACACACACACACACACACATACACACGTACAAACCAGGGGCGGATCCAGAAAATTGGAATGGGGGGGGCGTGGCTTAGTAAAAACGTTATATTTCGAGCAGCAGCAGAGAAAAAGGGTATAGATATTAGAAGGGTCGGAGCCATAGAGGCTGGATCGGTCCCCTCCCCCCTTGGATCCGCCAATGCAAACACACACACACAAATTGAAGAAAATCAGTTCCACAAAATATGAGCCGATTGAAAAAAAAATATGTATAACAAACTTCATGTGTATGTTAGATGGAAACCAGAAGATAGATATATGTCACTCAAACCACTCTATGGCAGTGGTAAACCAGAAGATAGATAGATGTCACTCAAACCACTCTATGGCAGTGGTAAACCAGAAGATAGATAGATGTCACTCAAACCACTCTATGGCAGTGGTAAACCAGAAGATAGATAGCTGTCACTCAAACCACTCTATGGCAGTGGTTTTTCCAGGGAAAAAAAACTCAATACATTTGTGATCACTCCTTCCCCAAACCCCACACAAGAGGAGATGAAAGCTGCTTTAAAAACAAAATCGCACGAGGAAATATAAACCATGTGTTCATTGAGGTGCATGCTACATTTCGCCAATCACAGAACCGTTGTCAGAGGGAATACGGTGCATAGATTCACCTTTACCCGTCCTGTATTAAATTACATCATCTCTTCCACGTAACACATGCATACGTGAACACGGGCTTGCTACAGTCCTCTCATTTAATTGTGTGTATTCAATTTCTGTGCTGTGTAATAACCAAACATTGTTAATTGCAGGCAGTTGCTAACAAGCTGCACAACAGACTAAGACAACACATGTTCCGAAGGCTAGGCATTGGAAACAGTGAGGACTGCCCATGTGGGATGTCTCCAGAGAATGCAGAACATGTTCTCCAAACATGCTTTTACATGACACAGCTCGCAACAGGTTCTGGCCACAGATGACCTCCTTCAATCAAAAACTTTATGGGAGCGAGACGGACCTGGATGCCACCGTGCAGTTCATCATAACTATAGGCCTGGTCGTTTGAAATCCTCCATAATCATATATCGAGAACAAAGAAGAAGAAGAAGAAGCTAACACGCTTACGCACAAAACGGCATATATTTATTTTTGAATGACCGACATATATAACCAGCTAAACCGACCACCTCATTAATAAGCGCACTAAGCTGTGCCCACCAAAATCCATTGGGATGGTCTAAATTTGTTTCCACCCCTCAACAAGCCGCTCGCTTTATGCGGCTCATTTTTTCCCTCCTTCAATGACTCGAGTGCTTCATTCAACAACAACTCGTGAACCACTGCAGGTGCTGGTCTCTCACACAGAAACACACGACCAGACTGTATTATTTATACACACGTGAACTATCATATAAAGAGTGTTTCACTGTATTGTAAGGCCATGGGGAAACTGTTATGAACTATATACACCTTAGTGTGGTTCAAACCATTGAATAAGCATAATCAAATAAAATGGGGGGGGGGGGGGAAATCGGAGCTTTAAAAGCACAGAAAGTTAAAAAAAAAAAGTGTGCGCGCACAGATGAAATCATATATATATAAAGAATGTCTCAACAGTTAAACTTTATTAAATAGACGATGACTTAAGTGCAAAGAAGTCGAAACTCAAGTATCGACCCACTGGCGAAACCTTGTGCTGGGCCCCTCCCCCACAACAACTACCCAAAAAGAATGAAGACAACATTCAATAGCGATGGATCCTCCAATACCCGGATGTATCAATGCGTTAATACGACTCTGTGCTTTGTGAATGAATGATTCTTGATAGTTGCAGCAATATTCTCTGCTAGGGTTCTGAATTTAGCTTGGCCAACAAATCAGACACTCCTGACCTATACAAGTAACCACGGGTGACAATATGTAGAGTCCATCCTAGTCTAAATTTCCTCAATAGTTATTTTGATCACAGCGTCAAATTAATCGGGAAGTTGATCTTGTCCGGTATTCTCCGATTGAAAGAACAGTCATTGTTATTTTTTTTTATTTTCAAGGAAACTCGCGAACATGAGAATTAGACAGCGAGGCGAAGTTTCGAGTGACGTACATTGTGTGTGTGTGTGTGTGTGTGCGTGCTGTAGTGAAATGTAAGAAACAAGTGAGACAACCACAGCGGATAATAACATCCTTGTGTGTCCGATTGAAACATTACATTTATCAGTTTGAATTACCACACAATCTGACAAGAGTTCTGTTACCATCTTACATCAAGTTGGAGGAAAAAGGGAGAGGTTTGTAAAAACAAAGATTAACGACACGATCAAAACATCAGGGTAGAGAAGGCCAAGGCCATTTAGTGAGATGGATGTCAAAATAAGCAGAAATATAAACAGGGATATGGTTTTAAAATTATATCTGCCATCTTATACGGACCGCATAGGGGGAGAAATAGTGACTTCAATATAAGTACCCCCTCCCCCACCCATTCTAAGGTGTCTAAACGACCACAGCAGCCCAGGCGTTAGTAGGGTGGGTGTTTATATAAAAAAAGTCCCCAAAAGGCAACTGCCCTACTAGTGGCTCATCTCGGGGCCTGGTTACTTATATATTTTCATCTTTGCAGATTCATCAGAGGGTCCTCAAAAGAGGTCAAAGCAGGGCCGTAAAACAAAAAAAAAGGACAATAGTTTCCACCATCCAGACCCCCCCCCGACACACACACACACACACACACACACACTGACAAACACCTCATGGTCAACCGACATCAAAAACTTGAAACAACAACAGAAAGTGTTACATCACACCTGTCCAACTCATAGCATGGGTTATATTACTGGACTTACATGACGGTAATGAGGGGGGGGGTATGTCCATCATCTATAGGCTACGTACAGGGCACTTAGTACACATTTACCCCCCCCCACCCCATCCTATCTAAAGTCCTTTTCTTCTTCATTAAAGCCCCGGTACCTGTACTTTTTATTGCTTTTACCATCATCTTCAGGTAACAGGTTGACAAAATTATTTCATTCATCGTAACTTCCTTATCAAAGAGGGAGGAAAGGGGAGAGGACGGGGGGGCATGGGATAGTGTTCATTCAAACGAACTTGCTTACCTGTGTGGTTTTACAGTGTCAACAGACATCGTACATAGGCACTCCTTACTTTAAAAAACATCTCTTCCCATTGAGAGGGAGTGTGTGCGTGTCTGTGTGTGTGTGTGAGAGAGAGAGAGAGAGAGAGAGAGAGAGGGGTGGATGGAGAGGGGAATGAAGAGAGAATTCTGAGCTCTATATTTAGGTATAGAGCGCAGTAAGAGAGAGAGAGAAAGAGAGAGAGAGAAAGAGATAGAGAGAGAGAGAGACAGAGAGAGGGAGAGAGAGGGAGAGAGAGAGGGGGGAGAGGGAGAGAGAGAGGGAGAGAGAGAGAGTAAAGATGAATAGAAAGACAGGTGGGTGGAAGGTGTAGCCGTATATTAACGAAGCATACATTTACAAACTTTTTTTTTTAATTCCAGCCTACAGGTATGACACGTGACAGTGTCAGACAAGGCGACCTGCTGTCAGCACAGGACACAGGTAAACACGTTCATTAAAGGTGCGGTGCCACGGACACAGGTGTAAAAAGAAACCAATGTATTTTATCCCCCTCGTTATCTGGCTAAAACTGCTACTAAGAAGAATGGGTCTGAAAAGTGACATGGGCGTGTTTAAGGTGTGTGTGTGTGTGGGGGGGAGGGTATCTCTGGGAAGCGACTAGCAACTTCCACCGATGTTTAGGGACCAAAGTCAAAAGTTCGAGGCCGTCCAAAAAAAATGAATATAATGATCGACAGTATACACACTAACCACACTCGACACACCCCTTAACCCAAGTCTCCTAATAATGCAGCGAGGGTTGAAGATAGACGACTAAACTTCATTCATTATGAGGGGCTTACTATGCCTATCTATAAGATCATCTCTGATGACGTGTGTCTGACTGTGATACAACATGATATCAACATCAACCACAACAACAGAGCGACATCAGCAACCTAACCAGCACAACAGCCACCTAACCAGCTCAACAGCCACATGCACCCGTATTGGATGACACCTGAGCGGCCAACCAAATAAAAACAGATGCACTTGACGTCATGACCTTGGAACTCCACGCCCACGCTGATCACGTGAACGTCCTAAATATAAATATAATCATGCCTAGGTTCCGTGTCGTCTGCTCCAGGTGTACACAAACATTTTTGTAAAAAAAAAATAAAGGCCTTCCCACGTAGTTTCAACAACAACAACAAAATTGCATTTGTTGAAGAAGAAAAAAACACATCTTATAATAATATCAGTATTTGTCCTGTATCACTGACATTGGTAATTCACTAAACCACAACAATACTGCAGAATCTACAGTTGATGGGATTCGAACCTTTCACCCAAGTCAAATCCATTGTGCTCACCACTTGTTGGTCACAGACGTGACCCAAGACCAAGCCATACACCGAACATCTTTGACACAAATTTAATAAGAGTTCAGGACAAAAAACAGCAGCACCAAAATATATTGACTGCTCGACGTATTCCAGACAACGAGTTCCTTTCTCCCCATCCGAGCCTCTCGCCGAGTTTATAATCCCCCCCCCCCCCATATCATGTACTGAAAGAAGAAATTAAAAAAAAACAAGTAATTAATCTCCAATCCCACTTTGCGTTACACTATAAGGAAAAAAAAAAGAAGGCTGCGGGTGTTTCAATTGTCAATTTCAGATATGTGACTGTTGCTCTCTGGGACCCCCCCCCCACACACACACACTCACTCACTCTTTTTCCGAAAACTCGTTAAGATCTTTGGAGTTATGGCGTCTTTGACAATAGCAATGAGTTCTGAGTGAATGTGATTTACTTGAAAAGAACTGCCATATATAAAAACACCGGTGTTTTAAGTGGGTATTATTTGTGAGGTAGTAAAATTAAGGTAATAGTGTTTGTGTAAATGTGTGTATGCAGTGTGCGTATGTTTGTGTGTGTATCTGTGTGACTGTAAGTGTGTATCGGTGTGTATGTATGTTTATCTGTGAGTACGTATGAGCATAGCTGTGCGCGTATCTTGTGCTCACCTGACACTGCCATACATGTTTATTTAATTTTGTTTAATATTCAAATATTTATCTCAAGTGTGTCACGTCGTGTTTTCCCCCCGTTTCATTCAAACAGACGGCTGACAGTTCATTCATAGTGCCATGTTCACTGGCTACATGCAGAGTTAGATTTTTTTTTTTAAAAGGTCTACCAGTTTAATCAATACATTAGGCTGCAGTGGTGGGTGGTAGGATCAGCAACAAGTCTCTTCCCCCCCCCCCACCCCCTACACACACACAGACACTGGTATTTAGCAACATGAGATCATTCTAAACACATTTTAAAGAAGAGACATAATAGCAACAACAAAAAAAATGTCCATATGTCCTTGAGATGAGTCATCTCAACCAACCAAGACCTATATTTATATATTTAACCGATATTATGCACACTAACCCAGTGCAACCCCTTCTCCCCACCCCTTCCCCAAAAAAATAAAACTGTCATACATCACCCCCCCCCATACACATACACTCTCTCTCTCTCACACACACACACATAACCATAACCACCACCACCACTTCCCCCCGAGTCTCCAATGATTATGCAGCGAGGGCTGAAGGGAGACCACAGTGATACAAGACTTAAGTCAAGCGATACGAGACAAACTCCTTCCAACACAGAAAAGGGAAGGGAAAAGAAGCCAGTACAAAACATCTATTCCTCTCCTGCCCTCGTTATTCTCTCGCCTGAACTCCTGGGGCTGCCTCCCATTCTCCCGGTGGGGGGGGGGGGGGTGCAAGTGAATTAAGTCAGAACCACGAATCATGATTATGTTAAATATACAGCCGCAGGATTTTAAAAGCCCTTTTATTTTCTTTCTGTGTGTGTGTGTGTGCGTGCGTGTGTGTGTGTGCGTTGACCTATTTATTTATTTAAATTATGTATCTTATAAAAAATGAGGTGTTTATGACTTTTTTTTTTCATCATCACAAACCACAACAACCGCTAACAACAACATCAGCGACCAAGTGTAAATGAAGTGAGAGTTTGAGCAGCGGCGGCGGGAGGTGGGGGGGGGCGGGGCGTGTACAAAGGACTCGCAGGGCTGGATTAACCTATTAAGACTATATATACCCTTGGGCCCTGAACGAAAATAGGTGTTCATTTATCAGTGTACCTCACGTTTGTGAAAGGTTTTGTATTTCTGGTAACAAGCCTTCGGCCCACAGTAACGTTAATCCGGCCCTGCTAAGAAGAGTTACACTCCCCTAATTTCACTAACGTTTTTTTTTCCTTCAATTTCAATTCAAATCAAATCACTTCATCGTTGCTGTGAATGAGACAGGTAAATTAGCAGATAAAAAAAAAAACAAAACAAACAGGTCCAGACGTCATGTTCCATTAACCTGGATACAATCGTCTGCAGATTTTATGAGTCTGTTACATGACCGCCCCTCCCCCACCCACCCCCGGGGGGGTCGGAGGGGAAATTTGGGTGTTTCAGGCTGGGGAGGTTAAATCTCGGTGTTTCAAGCTCAAAATGTGACATGCTGAAGGTGGAACCTCAAATTGCAACACCTTATGTCACACCTTATGTCACACCTTATGCCACACCTTATGTCACACATTATGTCGCACCTTTTGTTGGTGGTTTGATGGTGTGTTTTTTTTATTTCACACGGTGTCTAAAATAAATTCATTTACGAAGACATTTCCCCCAACCCCGTAGATACATTTAATTCAGTTAAAATAAAACCAGACCAGGGGTACAAATACACCTGTTCGACAACAAAATGTCAGCGCAAGGACTTGCACAATCTGGGGCAGTTACTTCAGTCAGCAGTAGCCTAGAACATTCTGCTAAAACCAGTGCGCCGTCATCAGTATCTGAAGACTGGGGGTGAAATACACACACACACACACACGCACACACACACACACACACACACACATATATATATATATATATACTAGTATGTATATATTACATATGTGAGTATTATTTCTTTAAGTCAAACAACGCTGAAAATGAGGGACGGGTGGCCGCGTGGTGTACAGTGATCTACTGAGAGTCTAGGGTTCGATCCTCGTTGATAGCCAAGGGAATGTTTCCAGGTCCCAATAAAAGCTGGTTGAAGTCACCACAAGTCCTTCCAGTTTTGACTCAATCAGACCAAATCAAGTTTTTATCTCGAGAAATAGCCAAACGGCATGCCGGGACTTCAGTCTTAGAAACTGTCTCATTGTATAACTCTTTATGAATGATAACACGTTTATCACACGTCACACTGCTAGAGCATGTCTTATTGTAAATCTTTATATAAGATAACAAGTTTATCGATATAGTTCAATCAGAAAATGACGAGTCATTTTTGTACGAGTCATTTTCGTGAAATGACTTAGCAATGTAATTGCCAATGTATACATATTTTTTTTCTTCATAACAATAGCCAACTACATCAACAAAGAATGTGTCACTAATAATGCACTTGGCGTCAGCTCAATTTGATTCCCCACGAGTATGAACGAGAGAATGTCTGAGCAAGACATATTTCGTTTAAAAAAAGAAGTAGCCGAGGATATGGGGGGAGGGTGGATTCAAATTTCACTTCCTGTCAACTCCACGATTCCGTTACATCACTTTTCGGTTTCCACTACCTATTCAGTCCCATTTCTCACACGCCTGCTTTACTTCTTTAATGGGTTTTTTGCTTCGCGTTACTTTTTTTTTTTAAACATGCCGCTATCGATTTATGGTTAGAAAGTCAAACATTGTCAAGTATGTTCAAATGTGGACCTGAAGTAGTTGAGAAAAATAATGACAAGATTCAATGAAAATATTTTTTCTTTTTTTTTTCCCTCCATTTTTTTTTTTCGTTTTTGCAGAAATTTGATCAGAAATGCTGAATGTATGGACGATGTGAAATCGACATAAAGGGGTGATGGGTTGGGGGGGGGTTGGTAAGTAGGTGGGGGGTAGGTTAGAAGGGGGGGGGGAAATAGAAAAGTGCAGGGGGCGGTGGAGACCACACGTTATGTAAATAACAGCCAACGACAGAGAAAATGTAGGTCAAAGGGATACTCCTGGCGTGAATTTGAACCTGGCCTTTAAGGTCGCGTATGTCCCCAGTTTGATTCAGTTTTGTAAAAAAAAAAAAATCCCTGGCAAAATTTCAATGGCCCAGCAGGTGAACATCGAGATGTTGACCCAGATCTGATTTCTTCCCTCCCCTTTCCTCTAAGCACACATCTCCAGCATCAACAGGGTCACCCCAAAAGGGGCAGGGGGCAGGGTTGATTTAGAAGGAAAAAATAAGCCATAATGAGAAGCATATCAGAATAAAGGTTAGTACCAGTACAATACATACGTTCTACATAGTATTGCAGTAAGTGTACAAATATAATGTCATATGTGTTTCTAATTATTTATGTGTACTTATCATATCAATAATTAAAATTATATCCAAAACTCTACCTTCAGCGTGTTTGTACAATGTTTACACATCTATTGTTGCAAAGTAAAAATAAAAAATATTTATAAAAGATGTAAAAAAAAAAAAATACATGTTCTCCATTATTCGTTAAAATTGTTTCGTAAAACCCGCTCAAGATCCATTATTTAAAAAAAAATGATTATACCGATATTAATGGTTGTGTTATTATATTTTTTACTTTGAAGAGCACGTAATATCAACCATCAACAACAACGACATTAACGGACATGATGTTCACACGATGAACAAACTAATTAGTTGATTAATCAACAGCAACGCACACGCACCCAACAACATCAAAACAAATTAATTTTCAAAAACTGAAACCCTTGCCAGCACACTACACCACATGTTATTTACAGTAACAGCAGGTAAAGAAAGATGGGGGTGGGGGGCGCACTGGTGGGGTGGATGAAGGAGGAACTTGGGTTGGGGGGGGGACTGGTATGGGAGGAGGGCGGTGAGGGTAGGAGGGGAGACACCGCAAAAAAAAAAAAAGAATGAATTGAAATGCTTAAGAGACGAGTGAGCGTTTTAAAGTTTGCAAACTCACCCGTTCGCCTTCCCCCCTCCCCCCTCCACCACACTCACAATTAATTCACCGTCCTCCTCCTCCCTACACATCAGCTCCTATTCAGCTCTCACAGTCGTCCATCTATTCAAACAGACCTGGAGCAAAGAGGCTGTGACGTATGCTAGACGTGAGTTCCATCTGCTTGTCATTCACGTGCATGTGGGGGTCCAGTGTTTTCAATGGGGGGGGGGGGGGTGCGGGAGCATACGAGCAGACGGGGGAAGGTTACAAGAAATATAAATAACAAAAAAAAACATGGAAGTTTTAACCTGACCAGTGGTCAAACACGTTAAAAACACGTAATGGGGGTATTACTCCTCAACAACAAAGAGATAATCTGTGATATTTTATAATAATCCAAAGTATTTCATTTTTATATTTGTATGGGTCTAGCAGCAGTCCGTGGTACTGCCTGAGTGAACAGATAATAGAACAGCTACAAAGTAAACGTGAGTGCCATCACTCGCTAGCCTCTCGTCTATGTCTATCATCTCCCTCGAGCCCTATCAGCACTGGGCGAGCAGCAGACGAGTTTGAAAACACGAAAACTCGATTTCGCTTGATGTATAACATTCCATTTATTGAACAGGGCTCGTGAGGGGGCTCAATCGGAATATATCGATCACTGGAAATTAACTAACAGTTATAATCGATGTTTATTGATTTATGGAAATGTGTGATCTCATAACGCGGAGGGCGGTTTAATCTATAAATATTTTATGCGGGAATATTCAAACAACTGATCCCGTAGATTAAGATATTACGTAATGCAGCAAGACCCAGATCGAGACAAGACACGACCTAACTGGAGACATACGGTAACACGATGAGACTGGAAACATTGCACAATCTGATTAAAGAATCTAAAGAGAAAACAGTCCTAACCTCTGTAACTTTACATTTCTACACTGAATAATTTTTTATTCTTATTTTTTTAAACTGCCACACATTGTATGAATCAGTTTCTGTCAGGTAAATCAAGTCTTTTTTTTTATGTAATCAAGTTTTATTTATGTAATCTTATGAACAGGTCCTTCTTTAGAGTGTAAGTACATTTAGTTTGGAGATGTGCGGTAGACACAAGACTTTTTCTGTGTGACGCCACGAGTCTCCATAGACTGAGCCAACACTTTACTCTCGTGACCCACACTCTACATCCTAATTAGGGACAAACCGAGGGCTCAAACTGAAATGACGGGAGTGCAACAACAACAAAAAAGAGGTAAAAATATGGGGAAGGGGGAGGGGGAGTGAAACAAGATGACCAGACACAGACACACACACACACACACACCACAGACACACACACACACACACACACACACGATAAGTGCTGAGTATCTGCTCAAGTCAGGAGCTAAAGAGTGGGAAGGAAGGAAGTTTTCTGCAATGAGGAGAGGAAAAGAATCACATTTAACGAAACACAACAGATGCCTTGTTTTCTCTTTTAATTTTTGCCTTCTGCTGAGAAAATTTTTTTCCCTCTCCTTTCTGTCTTCATCCCACGTGACCAACACTGGTCTGGTAGATTCACTGTTGTTGAATGGACAGCGAGATGACCAGAACTGTTTATAAAAAGTTTGATCAAAGAAGTAAAAGCAACGAAGCTGGGGTGAAAACAAACACAACAGCTAGAGACCTTATGCTGCATGAAACGTTGTTAAACATTTAACATAAATACATTCCTGGGATTGTATACACAATTGTACATGTAAACCCTGTACTATTGTACATGCATTCTGATTACTTGACCATGAAAGAGAATGACACACAGACAAACAACGAGGAAGAGGATGAGGGCATGCAACTAAAAAAAAGGGTTTTCAATAAAGTTCAATATTGGAACACATTCAGCTATGTAATTGTTTGAAGAGCGCACCAGAAAAATCGGACTTTTTCTTTTCTAGTTTTAAACACAGTTCCTCCATGGCGCGCATCTTTATTTATTTATGTGAAATATTAAATGTGTTTTCGTGTTCAGCGCTTAAAAATAACCTGCCATAAGCCAAACAGAATACAGGATAATTGGTTGTGATCTGTGCCAGATTTTTTTTATATCTCTAGGGACAGGGCGAAGTAATATACATGTTCTTATGAATAATATAAACATAAATAAATAAATATTTTTTTTTCCAGTCCTGGAAGTAAATTATAAAGTGACACGGTATTTTAAGACTCACTGTTGTTTTTTTTTATTTTTAAACTTCACTCTGTGAGCTTAACACACACATACACACACATGGGACATCGTTGTGTGCACGTGAGTAACATGTGTAAAGGTGAGTTAAGTGCATGCGATTTTTTTTTGCTCAAGATTTTGAGTGAACGTCAGAACTCAGAAAATACAAAAAAAAAAAACCCATATGCACTTTTTAGTATTACAATGTTACTTAAGTTTCATGATGTTTGTTGTATGGAATAAAGTTCTATTTCGCTATATCGAGATATAATCAATACAACGAATAACCAGCACTGGTCTAACTACAAATAGAGTAATGTGGGATACACACTAGCTAACAGACGTATAGCAGGCACACTAGTTAAGAGACATATAACAATCACACTAGCGAACAGACATATAATTAAGTAAAAAAAAAATAGTTTTCTTGAATTCCTCTACGTCTGGGGAGAGAATTTGTATGTCAGGATTTACGTTCGCCCAGTCACTGGTTAGTTAAACTGACCAACTATCAAACACCATAACATGTCCGTTTGAAACCAGAAATATACATTTATTTACCCCGGAGAGTTTGTGTATTGTCCTATTACACAACTGGTAAACAGACATGGTGTCTCTCATTAAGTAGAGCTAAATAAATGCCCCCCAAGTGCATCAGCCGGGTGTGCCTAGCGCCTGTCTTAGTTCAGACAGAGAGAATCAGCGGTGATATAAAAACATGTTTATCTTGACATATACGTAAACACGCAACACTCGTGAGAGAGAAAAATGAATGCCACCCACCCCTCGGTTGAAGCTCATCGTATGATAATTAACTTCTCTTCATCACTTGTATTTTTATTTCTTGTTGGATTTAAACTCGAGTTATTGAACACGTGCACGACTTATGGTAGCATATTTAGTTATACGAGTCATAGATTCAACCAAGCAACTTTTGTTTTTATGGATAGGCTAACAAGCACATCGTTTTCCCCCTCCCCCACCCAACCCATTGCAATACGTGGCCCAAGTATTCATTGACTTCTATTAAAAGGCACCTTTTTTCTTATACGCTTCACTAAGGCCCCAACAATACCTGGAAGTTTCCGCCTAGAATACCTCCACCTAAATGTCTAAGAATGGCTCTGACCCAATTTACCTAAAAACAAAAACACACACAAACATTCAATTACATAAAGTACATACAAATACATACACATATAATCACACACACACACAAACATACAAACACAAAACAAACAAAAAAAACACAAACATATACAGACACAAACACGTAAACACATATAAACACACATGCACATATAAACACAAACATACAAGCTCACAAACACATGCAAACCTCACAAACACAAACAAATACACCAACACATACAAACACATAAAACGTCTACCGTCCTACTGAAGAGCGCGACACTTGGAACAATATTTTCAAAATAAACCCAGGCGAATGTGTTGGGAAGAAAGATATTTATCAAACGGGTGTATAATACTCGGAGATAATAAGATAATTCAATGAAACTTGAATCAAAATACCTAGATATCAACCAGGTCCCAACCCCCCGCCCCACATAAACCCCTTTATCCAGCCAGCGCGGAGCTAGGAATCAGTTACGGGTATAAAAGACAGCGACTCTGGATACGATGAGAGGAAGGGAAGGGGAGGTGGGGGTAAAGCTTTATTTGATTGAATTACAAAACACGCCGGCACCATGAAAAAGATAACAGAAAAGATTTCTCGAGGTTTTTTCAAACACAATTCATTCCACTTTATGGTACACACACACACACACATATATATATTGTATATATAAAACAGAAGGACGAAACTTATATCACGAAGGTAGACCGAGGGTAAATATACAGACAGAGTGACACATTATCTTTCAATATTCTGCATTAAAAGAGGCCAAAACTAAAAACAACCTCACTTCCCAGAGTGCCAAGAGACGATTATAAAATCACACAAATATTTTCACGAGCGGTTATTTTTTTTTTGTTTAAAGCATTCTTCTATAAGACCGTTGGCGCCCAGGTTTCATCTTTGAAGAAAAAAAAACCAAATGAAAACTAATAAAAATAATGAGGATGCCCGTGAAAATGGGTAAGGGGGGTGGGTAGGGGGCACTTGAACTCGGGGCAATAAAACATAATTTTATAAAGACGTTATTTCACGTCAAGTGGGAGATGTGCTATATTTAAAGCACACACACACTCACACACAGCTTGGTGGTGAGCACCAGACCAGAGTTGGTGTTTGAAGTTTCAAGGAACGAGAAACTGACGAGAACATAAATCTGTTGAGTGCGGGGGGTGGAAAGGGGGTGGGGTCACATAGACACAGTGGCGATCGTAATAAAAAGAAAGGCTTCATTATTGCTGTGGGGAGGGGGGGGGGGGTCAAATTTTGATGTTTTTTTTTTTAAATGTGGATTCTTCAAAATCTGAAAGTGTGTAATGCCTAATAAAAGGCAGGGGTTAGGGAGAGATGCAGGCTAAACTAGGGGTTAGGTTGGGGATTGGGGTGGGGGTGAGCTTTCATTTGAAAGCGTCCAAAAAAATGTCATAAAATCAATAAATGTGTTTAATCAGCGGAGCTTCTCAACACAGATTCCACTTTTTTTTTGTATTTGGGGAGAGGTAGTGGAAAGAAGAAAGGGGGGAGGGGGAGGTCTGGATGTTAAGCCCTTTAGTCCGAAAGCAAAAATCACACACACACACACACACACACACGTTGAAACGCACACAAGCATATCGTCATATACACATCAACACAACGCAATAGGGGGAATGTAATACATTATGTGATGTATCAAGAGGAGAAAACGTGATACATTGAGAGGGGGGAAATGTGATGTATCGAGAGGAGAGGGGGGAAATCGTGACATATAGAGAGGGTAAATGTGATATATTAAGAGTGTAAAATGTGATATATCGAGAGGGTAAAATGTGATATATCGAGAGGGTAAATTGTGATATATTGAGAGGGTAAAATGTGATATATTGAGAGGGTAAAATGTGATATATTGAGAGGGTAAAATGCGATATATTGAGAGGGTAAAATGTGATATATTGAGAGGGTAAAATGTTATATATCGAGAGGGTAAATGTGATATATTTAGAGGGTAAAATGTTATATAATATTTAGAGGGTAAAATGTACATTTCGGTGGGGTGATAGTTTATTTATTTGTGTCGGCCTCAACCATTGCCATGTGAGATGTTTCACGCAGTGCACGTGTGCAGCTCAACCCATTTGCTATGTGCCCCCATGGCTGCACCGGTGTGCAGTATCTTACCAGGTGTATTAACAGAGCAGGTTTGGTTACAGCGTGCAGTTTCAGCCGGACATTAGAAACGTCACTTGTATCTGTGACGTCGGGACGTATTTTTAAAAAAAATTATTTACATGTTTAATGTGTAGGGTAGATTTTAGGATAGTCTCTGACGTCTATTGTTAGACCAAACGTATTTCTTGACAGCCTTGAACATCAGGATTAATTCTGGGAAACACCGCTGGCAGAGAGGGGAAAAAAAGAATTGCTGTTTTGCATGCAGCAAAATGGGAAACGCAGCTCCACTCAAGCATGCAGAACAATGTGCCAAAAGAGTGGGGAATAAAAAAAAACCCTTAAGAAAGTCTGTGACGTAATCAATTGTGGCGAACACATTTCGTATCTACACATGTAAGAGAGCAAAATAAACAGTATACGGAGAAGGTGGGGGGTGGGGGACCAATTCCCCCAACCATAAAGCATGGTGTGTTCATCAATTGTTCAAATATAAACTTCAAGCCTATATCAACCATCTCAATCAAGTCTATAAACAAACTAAGTCATAAAGAGTAAAAAAAAAAAACATATACATGTATTAAAAAACACTGGTAAGGTCAAGAGTTACTGAACAAACAAATAAAGTTATCTCGGGCTGATTCATCCTAAAACTGAGCCGTGGATTGAGGGCTCGAGTTAATGGCCTTGTGAAAAGAGGACAGAAAAAAAAAGGAAGAAATCTCCGATTGGGAGTTATCTTTCATGTCTAGCTTAATGTTATGGGTAGAGAGTGTTTTTAAAGCGGTAGTCTTCTTAAACGACGTACAGGTGTGTCAGGATGAAAGAAATGATGGGCGTAAAGGGCGGGGTTGGAGGGAGAGAAATGACAACATAATATCAGCTTTTTTTTTTTTCATCGCCACCACCATCCATATCACAAGTACACTCTACTCTACGTCATGTTCAATGACGCTGTATTCCTTATGACGTAACAGAGTCAAACTGGCAAGAGGGCACGTTTTGATATGAAACCCAAACTGTTTTTGTCATTTTTTTTTTGTTGAATTACCTTAGTAACGGTATCAGAGATTACGGTTGACCAAAAAAATCGCAACACACAGGTAAACAGCCAGGTAAATAGCCAGCTAAACAGCCAGGTAAATAGCCAGCTAAACAGCCAGGTAAATAGCCAGCTAAACAGCCAGGTAAATAGCCAGCTAAACAGCCAGGTAAACAGCTAGCTAAACAGCCAGGTAAATAGCCAGCTAAACAGCCAGGTAAACAGCTAGCTAAACAGCCAGGTAAATAGCCAACTAAACAGCAAAGTAGAGCCTACTAAACAGTCAATCGTTAATGGGATTGACGTCACATTTGTTCATGTAAGAATATCTTTAGTGATGTTCATGTCTATAATTATATTATTCTCTAATAATAGAACTTGGAAACTTAAAACGCTGTGTCAAATATACGTGCGTTTTTTTTAATATTTACACAGGTATTTTGATACATTTTCTTCACAATAGGCATAGCGATATGTAGTTGGTAACAGCGTTTTTGCCTTGGGGCTCCCAAATGTACACTTACCTAGGGCCCTCAAATGTACCTTTGTCTAGGGGCCCCCAAATGTACCTTTATCTAGGACTCTAAAATGTACTTTTTGCCTAGGGGGCCCACTACATCATAAGAACGTCTCTGCCAATACACGAAAAGGAAGATATTCAAATGTTGACTTTGGTAAAAAGAAAAGGCTTAGAGCTGTGCTGAAACTAATCATAAATGTCGCTGGACCAGCACGCGACCTGGGGGTGGAAGGAGGTGGGTGGTGTAAATAAAAACAAAAAGAACTGGGTCAACATGAAGTTTTCACCCAATTGATTCCCTCCCTTTATCTCACGAGTTTATTATCTGGATCTCGCTGCCCTCCCCAAAATAATTTGACATAATCTCTCTTCATTATCTCTCATAACACCGAGCAAGGGGAGGTGGTGGTGGTGGTGAAGGAAGGGGGGGGAGAGGTGGGTACGGGGAGAGAGGAGGATGTGAGATAAATGAGATAGAGAGATACAGTCTGAGGTAGATGTGGATAATATGACCTGCGTGCAAATAACCAGAGTATCAAATAAATACTTTTTCTGTGATATGGAATCAAGGTGTATATATACTATAAGGTGAAGGCATGAAAAAAAAAGTATGGGATTGGAAGAGGTAAAGGTGTGTAACATGTATGAAATATCACAAATAACATAACAACAGTTAACATAATCAGATTATGTTGTTTAAAAAAAAAATAAAGCATGTTGTTGTGTTCGCGTGTGGAGAGAACAACTTGGTCACAGATTAACATATTACATATTACTAAATAACAATTACTTCTAAGTGACTATTTGCCTATAATGTAATTATTTGACCTATGATGTAATTAATGGAACTAGGATGTAATTATTGGCAGGTCGTGACTCACAAAGGGAATACACTTCAGTTCGTTCATTTAACTAGAAATAACTTAAGACCGTAGGTGGGGCAAACGTTTTGAATAGCTGGCCCCAGGGCGTTCTCGAATTTAACAATAGGGGCCCACCAGACCAATAGGATATGGATGCAGAGTTAATATAAACCAATGTAAATTAAATGTAAACAATACTTGGCCCGCGGACCTATGTGGTCCGCCTCTGCATCACGAACACCCACACAAATAAACATTAGAACACACACACATACACACACACATATATATATATATAGTTAGAAGATGAGCCATTCATGACCGGAATACACAGCATCTAATGTTAAACCAAATATATCAGTGTGAGCTGCGAACACGAAAAAGAAGAAGTGGCACCAACAAAATTCAGAAATTGAGTACTCACCATTGATGTCTATTGTAAATCTCCCTAATCCGGTGCCCTCTTGAATGGTGTAAAATAGCTGACCGACCCCGCTAGCCGGGTCATCCATATCGGTGGCCAGCACGTTCATGACGTAAGATCCGACAGGCTGGTTCTCGTACACCGAGCACTTGGCCACAAAGTCCGGGAACACGGGGGCGTGCAGGTTCTCGTTGACGTCCATGACCTCTATGTTGATCAGGCAGGTGGAGGTCAGCGAGGGCTGGCCGTTGTCGCGGGCCACCCCGGTGATCCTGTACACCTGCTTCCTCTCGTAATCCACCTGCCTGTGAATCCTGATCGTCCCCGTGTCCGGGTCCACGTCGAAGTTGCTGTCCATCCCGTGGGCGAACGAGTAGGTCACCCGTCCGTTGTCCCCTTCGTCCGGGTCGATGGCCGTCAGCGTGGTGACCATGGTCCCCACGGGCAGGTCCTCGCGAAGACGGACCAGGTAGCTCTCAGGGTGGAACACGGGGATGTTGTCGTTGATGTCGCCGATGGCGATGGAGACGGTTGCTATGGACGCCAGCTTCCTCTGTACGCCGAGGTCTTGTGCCTGCACAGTCAGTACCTGGGACGGGCTTCTCTCGCGGTCAAGGGGTCGTTTCACTTTGATGATCCCCTCCACGGGATCTATGTAGAAATCGCTGTCGTCTGACATAATGGAATAGCGGATCTCCGCGTTGACCCCAGAGTCGAGGTCAGTGGCTTTGACCTGTATGACCGACGTGTTGACCGGCGCGTTTTCGGTGATCTGTTTGCTGTACGAGGTCTTATCGAACAGCGGCCTGTAGTCATTTTCGTCCCTGACGAGGACGCGAATCTCTCGGAACACGGACTCGGGCGGCTGTCCGAAATCAATGGCGGACAGCGTTAAGGAGTATTCTGATTTAGTTTCGAAGTCCAGCGCGGACAGGACCGTAAGTTTCCCAGTGAAGGTGTCCAGCTTGAAGGACCCCCTGAAGTCATCGCCGGACGAGATGACGTACTTCAGCTGACCGTCATATCCGTGGTCATAGTCCGTGACGGTCTGGGCGAAGTCAAATATTTCAGTACCCGCGGTCGCACTCTCGGACACCTCCACGTAGGACGGCGAGTGGTTGAGTATGACGGGCGGGTTATTCTTCGGCTTGCTGCTCTTGTTTAAAACCACGGGGGCGTCATCGGCGTTGGCCATCTGGGACAGCCTGACCTGCTGCTCGAGCCTGGCACGGGCGTCCGTGGTCTGGCAGCTGACCCTCACGTCGGCGACTGAGAGGTTGGGGTTCCGCTTGCTGTGCACCAGCGTGAGTTCGACCACCGCCGGAATGGACACGTGCTGGTCGTCACTGGCCACCACCTGGAGCACGCGCGTCTCCTCGCGGTAGCCGGACATGTCGCAGTTGACCACGATGGTCCCGGTGGTGGGGACGATGCTGAAGCAGTCGTCCTCGTTGCCCTCCGTGATGCTGTAGGTCACCGCGTTGCCGAGATCGAGGTCCAGCGCCGTGAGGTTCACCACGTCCATCTTCAGGGGCGACTCTTTGGAGAGGTAGCCGGTGCACTTGTTGTTGACGAACTCGGGGCTGTTGTCATTGGCGTCGACCACCCGCACGTTGAGAACCATCTCTTCCTCCCTCTTGTACGGCACGCCCCAGTCTGAGACCCGGATGTGCAGTTGGTAGCTCCGCCTCATTGTCTCGTAGTCCAAAACCTCTTTGGTGGTTACCTCGCCAGTGAAGGAGTTAATCTCAAACGGTACGCTCCTGAAGTTCACAAGGCTGTAGCTCAGCCGGCCATTGTCCCCGCTGTCCTCGTCGGAGGCCCTTACCGTTGTAACTCGAGAACCTTTGGGGAGATTCTCCAGGACCGTGACTGACTCATGGGGCATGTTGAAATCCGGCGAGTTGTCGTTGTAGTCTGTGAGGCTGACGATGACCCTGGCCTGTCCGGTCAACCTAGTGCCACTGTTTGCTTGATCCTGGGCCTGCACGACGAGGGTCAGCCGCGGGTCAACTTCAGCATCCAGATCACCGGATGTCCGAATCAAGCCGGACACTGTGTCGATCTGAAATATTCCTTTCTTGTTCCCATCAACAATGCTGTAGCGAACGTCACCGTTAGAGCCCAGGTCCTTATCAGTTGCCCTGACAAAAAGCAGGGGCGTGTTCACAGGCACTGCCTCGGAGATCTCGATATAGTAGACGCTCTGGTCAAACACAGGCTCGTTATCATTGATATCCTGCCGCTGACCGTAATGATAGCCGTTGAGCTTTTTCTGGGAGTCCCGTTGTCTGTGGCCACCACTGAGATGTTGTAATTGGCCGGCAGTGTTTCCCGGTCGATTGGCGATGCCACTATTATATTGTACATGCCGTTGGCGTTCTGCGGTACGAGGCGAAAAATGTTTCTGGTGTCGTTCGCTATGGTCACGTCGCTGAGAGCCTCTTTCGATGTCCGGTCCTCGTCGGTTATGGTCACTACTGCGAAGACTGCCCCCAGATTCCCTTGCTCCACCAGACTCTGGTGGTTCTGGACTTTAATCGTGGGCGGGCTCAAGTTCACGGGGGAAACGTTGACCGTCAGTTTCGCCTTGTTGGGAGATCCGCCCCTGCCTGAGGTAGATCCACCCCTGTCCTCGGCTACTATGTCCAGCTCGTAGGTAGGCTTCGAGTCGTGTTTGAGCGGACGGGTCAGCGAGACGACGCCCGTGGTCGGGTGCACGGCGAACATGTACGTTTCTTTGTCCAGCCTGTAGTAAATCTCCCCGTTGACTCCGATGTCCGCGTCAGAAGCCTTGACCTGGTACACGCTGCTAAAGATGGGCATGTCTTCTGGAATGGTCACCTCATGGGGGAGGTTGGAAAATAAAGGGCTGAACTCGTTCTGGTCCAGCACCGTCACAACGACGTCAGCGGTGGTCTCGAGACTGACGTCACCCGGATACGTGCCCCTCGCCCTGACCTTGAGATGGAACACGGAGTTGAGCTCCCGGTTGAGGGCTCCGTAGTTCGTGGTCTGAGTGCGGATGCGCAGGAAGCAAAAGTCTTTGACGGTCTGAGTCTCCGCCTTGAAGACGTTGCTGGGGTCGCCCTCGACGATGGCGTACTCCATGTCGATGGAGGAGGGGTGCCCGATAAATATCCCCATCCTCTGCGGGGTCTGGATGTAGACTTTCCCGAACGTGTTCTCGTAGATGGTGCCGTTGTACAGAGGCAGGGTGAACACGAAATTATCACCTGTCATGGACATGGACGCCCCTGCGCCGACGATCCCCAGCACCGCCAACAGCGTCGTCGCCACCACCCACGAGTAGGGTGGGGCCTTGAAGATCTTCATAGTGAAATCTGAGAAGACAAAGAGAAAAATAATTACACAAATTCCGGGCCCCGGTAGAATCAAGGCATTCCCCCCCCCCCGGGCTAACAATTTTAATAAAATTTTCTTTAAATGAGAGCTGCTTAATGTTTTCTTCCAAATAACAATAACTTAAAACATGGGGGACACGTCCTTGGCTAATTGACCCACGTTAGCTTCATGTGAAATGGGGTTATGTACCGGTTTCACCCCCACCCCCTCACTTCGAGCCTGTTTAGTAGCAAGACTATCTGCATCTATGGGGGGAAATACAGTAAATGTTAAAATAAAAAAAAGTTCCCTTCCCCCACCCCCAAAGGATCATTGTAGCTCAAGTTAGCGAGGATCGAAAAAAAAGGTCAAAGTTCGAATGCTAATGAGTTCGAAACACACACACACACATAATATTTAAAATGTGGACACTCGAAGTAATATATTAGTCCAAATTACTTTTTTAAAATAATAACATAAACACAGACATAGAACAAAGGAGATAAAAAAAAAGAAAAATGGGACAAAATGGGACAAAAGCAAAAGAGCTCGCTAGTAACTTAATTAATGCGTGTGTGTGTGTGTCGGTGATTATTCATGAAGTTAAATAATTAGCTGGAACGGGTGGGCCGAAAGCCTTATTGAAATTCATCGTAAGAAACAGACGCAGTAGAATAAAAAAATTAATGCTCAGCGTTATTTCTTTATTTGTTTACGGTTGTTTGACCTTTAACTCTAACCTTGCTTTATTGGACAGGTGTTTTAACACAGTAGCTGCAGCAGTGACCTCAAGATTCATATACCACACGAGCCTCCTTCTCTCCCCCACCCATCACCCAAGTCAGCTAGCCCTTTGTGCGTCCTGTCCCCCCCCCTCCAGCACACACACACGACACCTTATAACGGTCGTCTGCACGGCGAGGGCCAGATCGTCTCAACTCGTGACCTCTTTTTGTGTTTAAGACTCTGGCCAGTCTGTCCCCGGAAAAAAAGAATCCCCACCCTTCTCTACCTCCTTGTATTCAATTCCTCATCCCCCCCCCCACTCCCAACCCTCCATGAACCGTATGCAATTTCTCTTTTCCACAAATCCAGATTGACCTAGATTTTTAAGGGGGGAGAGGGGAGGGGTTATATTATACAAACTTGCCTTCCACGCCGCTCTCTCGTTTAGTAAGTCCCGGAGAGCCTGCAGGTCAACCCCTCTAGTAAATCAACCTGAAAAGTCTCTTAAGGTCACAAACGATACGTAGATATTGTATAGAGATCAAAGTTTAGAGAACTCGGGGCCGCCTCGTAAACTGGTGAGAGACTTCAGAGAAATTTTGTCAATTGGCTTGAAAAAAAAGTGCTGCTGGACTTAGAAGTCAACGCGGAGTGGCATAAAAGAGTAGAATCCATGTTGACTTTGTGTGAGACACTAGACTAGGAATATTATGAGGGTCTAATTCATGAAACGTGGGCTAAAACATGAATTGCAATGCAAGTCAACCTGAAATGCACTGAAAATTTAACAGTAGAAAATAGTGAAATAGTGAAAATATGAATTGTAACGTCAAATCAAAAAAATGTAATAAAAGCTCAGCAACGAAATGTAATGAGATTAAAACCTAACAAATTTAATGGAATAAAATAATAATAAACATTTAATCAACTATACACATATGAATATGTATGTATGAACTAAACACATATGAAAGTATTGTTTTTGAACGGTGGGTTATATGGGGAATTGTTTGTGGTCGCTGCACAATGTTCAGATCAGCCAGTTTGTTGATGTGCCAAGTTACAAGAGGGAAATGTATCTTTCAGAAAAAAACAAACTTAATGACTCTTTTATGTATTTTTCTTATTTCGAGATGGGTCGCGAAAATGTAACGATTCAAACAAAGTGGGTCGTGAAGCGTACTAGTTTGAGAGCCACTGTTTTAGACCGTTTACTGTAGAATGTGATGGGTTCAACCCATGCCAACTATCTAGTCTAGAATACTTTACTTACAAGATGTATCACACAATTAAACAGTGCCATTCTGTGTTGTATTTTTCTCGTCTTCTAGCTTAGAATCGGTAAGCGGGCATACGGCGAGTCGCAAAAACATCCATTGAACAAAAAGTGCCGGCGAACTGAATGTTTAAACTGACCGTGTCCTGGCACACAACACACGTCGCGGTCAGTCTACCACCGTGCTCCTGCTGGTCACCTATGCATCACACAAGTCCCTAGTGAAATGTCCCTTCGCTCGTTGTTATTAGCGACACCGAACATAACGTTATTGAAAACAATGCCATAGATCGTAGTTTGTCACAAAGTGTGGATCGCGACTCCACTGACTAATTTTTATTTCGGGTCGTTTCAAATTGACCGAAAATCTTTGTGTGGATAATTACAACTGCTTATTTCTTATGCTCGGTGTATCGAACAATTCTATACTTTTGTTAATCTGCACGTTAAAGTAAGAGGGGGGGAATCTATAAGACAATATGCAGTGCTGCTACACATAGTCACCTTAAGTAAGTTATGTCCCCCCTCCCCCTTAAGTGGGACAATTTGTAGGTATTGTGGTGCCTTTCTTTCGCCCCTACCCCCTCCATAACCACAACGGGAGACACGGAGGGAACTTTTTCCGCCGGAGATCGAACCCGGGCCCCTCAGGTCGACAGTCGGGCGCTTTCGGGCGCTTTACATCAAAACCATCCGTTAGAACTCAACAATGTGTACGTTACAGTGCAGGCGCGGCCACGTGTGAGGTCGATGAGAGCCCGCAGATCGGGGGTTTTGTTTATATAAAAAGTAATTAACACTTTAAAGGGCCTCACAAACAAAAGTAATTAAATAATAATAATAACAAAACTGGCTCATTGGTGGCAACACAAAATTCAACGAAGAGCCACTTCCGACCCCATGAGCCGCATTAGGTCACAAGGATCATAGTGGTCCGCCATGTGTAATAAATAGTTCGACAGCTACTACCCTAGATATTGGTCAAAGAAGGGGCAACTTTTCGACATGAATGCCGGGGCTTCTATTGTGGCGGAGAACTCCTATTCACAAAGCTGTACTCCATGTTTTTTTTTTTCCAAACACACATTAGTTCTCGACAAAAATATCTTTAATTAACCAAGGAACCACTCAATGCCTTAAAACAACAACTTATATTCTAACAAAGCGAAGCAGTGAGGGGGGGGGGGTGTGGAAGAAGGAGTATGTTTCGGTGAGAATATTAAAGGAGACAATCTATTCAGCTGCAGAAGGTCAAAGGTCATCGGTTGTAGTTTTTTTCTTGTCAGGGCATGGAAAAAAAAAAAGACGCCCCCCATCCCCATCGGGGCGGTCAGGGCAAGAAATGGCCGGCGTGTAAAGGAGTCGGTCCTAATTGTGCTAATAGGTTATATTTGTCCGGGGCATTCCATCCGACCGGCAGGTGGGCCGAGGGTAGCGAGGCTGGCATGACGCAACGAGAACAATGGCGGGAAATGTTAGCGCAATTACAGTAAACATTCAGAATGCCTGGAATGTAGAGAGAAGCCGACAGGAAAAAAAAAAGAAAAAAGGTCATAAAAAGATTAGCCAGTCCCAAGGAGCAGAATGTTTTTTTTTTATTCTTTACTAACGTCATGACAAAGCATTTTTCTAAGGTATGGTCAACATCTTGAATGACCAAACAGATTCCTCAAGGTTACCTAATGAAAACCACAGTGGGGCAAAAGTCATGCTTTTTGAACAAACATTCCTTGCCAAACTCTACCTTCACTTTCTATTATATATATATATATATATATATATATATAAATATATATATATATATATATATATATATATATAAACATGGATGCAGAGTTGCTGACGTGTACAGATAATGTAAAGAACTGAGACCAGTCAGCTTAAATTAACAAAAAAGTATTGTTCGACGTTTGAAAGGGGGGAAAGTTGCAGGGTGAGGGACGGGGATGGGGGGAGGGGGCAACAACACATTCAGCTCGACGAGATGCTGGTGTTTTGATTTCGATGTCTGAGTTTGTCACAACTGGCATTTAATTTGAACAGAAGAAACAGTGGAGGAGGCAGCACGGGGGGGGGGGCGGCGGGATAGGGATAGTAACACTTTGTTAACAAGCTCTGCATCAGTAACAATCACATAATAGTGTTTATATATATATATATACACATATATGTCTGTGTGTGTGTTTTAACTGTAATAATAATGGGTAAAAAATTTAATGTGAGTAAATGAACAATACACATTTCTATTCTATGAACTTTATGTAAGTTTTCAATTCATGTGTAAAAACCAAAACGTCGAACTCATTCGTGATGTGCACACGTAGAAATAAGTTCGAGTGTAGAAATAAAACGAACACATCAAAACTGGTAAGTAAAATCGGTATTCGGACCCCCCCCAAACCCCCATCCCTTTCCTAATATAAAATGTAATAAAAAAATATGTTCATTTAATATCAAGATAACTCACTTTTTAAATTAAAATTTCAAGTGAATCGTTTTTTTTTGTAATATGTATAAGCCTTTATGTCAATATGATATAGGCTATAATATACTCAAGACAAAAAAATACATCAAATATGCAATGGCTTCATGTCTCGTATTCTGCCAGTCATAAGAAACAAAAAAATAGAGTTAATAAATTAAAGTTCTTTATGTTTCAACAATACATGTAACTGATTCAATGTTATGTTTTATAGAAACTGTTGTTATTTTTTGTACTACACCAGTACAAAAGCACGAGCACGTCTATAAGTTCACGTGTGTGACGACACAGACAAGAAGCTCGGTTGATAGATGCAACCGAGTCCAATCCATTCGATGTGTGCCATGTTTGAAAAGTAATGCCGAATGAAATTTTAAAAATGAAGATAAAATAAAAAAAATTGCCCTGATAAGCATATGCAATATCAAATCAATAAATAATCTTTGCTTTAAATATAAAGTTTTCAAACGGGAGGTAAAGGGGAGGGGGGTGTGGAAATGAACAACGCCAGAACGCGTCCCCCCTCCACCCCCCTTTTAACAAGACTCGGTGACCGACAAACACATTTTATCAGCGTATTGCTTACCTGACACCATCCCACCTGTGTGCTGTTCTGTGCAATCTATAAGACTTGTACACAGATTTTTTTTTGTGTCAAAAACTTCTTTGTCATATATATACACGTACAGGTGTGTATAGGTGTAACAGAATGTGGACCGTGGTACGGTAGTTGATGATGGTTGCGGTTGGTTATATTAAGAGGACAGTTAGGTGGACACTGGACACGAAGCACTGCCCCCCATAAACTGATCACGTTGTCCTTGTAGAGAGAGAGGTGGACAGACTTGACGATTATTAAATAATTTTTTTTTTAAAAGATGGGGTGAGAAAATGAGATAGAGGGGAGCTGGTAAAGTGAACCGTGTGCATAGGTGTCGCCAAATGGTAATATAGAAACATACTCACAAACTCCTCACCATACAGCAACATAGTCATACTCACAGATGCCAAAAAAATTATACAGACTCTGCAGGATCCTCACTACACTCAATTTACCCAGCTCAGAACAGCTCTTCATAAACTAATCCAAAACTCAAAGGAAACAGTTCTGCAATGGATACCAGGACACTCCAAAATAAAGGGAAATGAGATTGCTGACCAATTGGCAAAATCTGGCAGCAAAGAAATACAAGTAGATGTCCCCCTAAATGCAGAAGAAATGAAGAGCTGTATAAAAAATCAAATCCAACAAAAATGGATGAATAATCACCCAGATCATGACAAAAACGACCCCTACTATAATCTTCCCAGACAAGCCCAAAATATTATCTTCAGACTCAGAACTGGGCACAACAGACTAAGACAACACATGTTCCGAAGGCAAGGCATTGGAAACAGTGAGGACTGCCCATGTGGGATGTCTCCAGAGAATGCAGAACATGTTCTCCAAACATGCCCTTTTCATGACACAGCTCGCAACAGGTTCTGGCCACAGATGACCTCCCTCAATCAAAAACTGTATGGGAACGAGACGGACCTGGATACCACCGTGCAGTTCATCATAGGTATAGGCCTGGTCGTTTGAAATCCTCCATAATCATATATCGAGAACAAAGAAGAAGAAGGTAATATAGAGTAGGTGTGAAGTGTGAAGATAGCCAATGCCGTGCATGGTGAAGTCATAATGAACGGATGACACAGTCGTGACGTTATAACACATGAATTCATTAACCCTCCCCCCCCTCTCCCCTCCCTTTATCCGGTTTTAACCATGTAGTTCATTTATAATGTATTACACGCAACGTATGGGAGATGAACGTGAAATACAAACAGTTCAAATCTTACATCTTCACCGAGCGTATTCGTACTCCGTGGAATGTAAACAAACAATATGCCCTCACATATAAACAAAGGTTTTGATCATTTATTTATTGGCATCGCGGGCATATGAAAACTGATTATAATTGTTCTTACCCTACCGGTCTATTGTCCTGTCAATCTATTGCCAATCTTTTGCACTTCAATGAGGTAGAAACGTGTAAAATAATATCATTAATTCATGGTGCCGACAGGTAAGTTATTATACCTGTGTATACTGTGTACGTTAGTGTCAACCGTGTGTCTGAACTGGTAAGCCTTCAACTGTCCTCTATTCTACATCAAACCCAGTATTACCCCCCCAACCCCCCCCCCCCCACACACACACTAAACGAACAAACGGAATGTTAAACACACACACTCTCAACACCTGTTGCTGTATATAAAGATTAATACTTATAAATAAATCAGACAATGAAAATTATACAAGATCATATCAACCGCTCAACGAGCCAAAACTGCAAACTAATTGTTTGAAAATCGTATCATATGATCCTAATTTCAATGAACATTAACGCGATAGATTAGTCTTACATAGCGATGGCGGCTGCAGTTTAGTTGCAATAAGAAGGAATATATCAGCAATATATGTTTAAAATTAGTGATGACATTCTAAAATTAAACTTGACCACTTATCGACCCATAAACTTCCAAATTATGCAAAGGGAAAGGGGAAAAAAAAAGGGGGGGGGAACGGGGACGACGACAACAGAGGCCGTATACCGAATCACCCCCCATGAGGAGACGACATGACTGCAATAGTTAACTGTCATATTATTTAGATGGGATCGCTTATCTTTCTCCTAGCCCTGCAACAGCCTCACAGAGCACCTGATGACTGATAACCAGGTAGGGGATGCATGTTGGTGAGACCGTCCCACGAATCGCCCAACATAAAACAATGACCAGGCCGTGGGGTCAGGTCATTAATGACAGGGTCAGCACTCGATGACACAATATTTATCTTTAGACATCCGGTCAGCATTACCTGTAAGCTGTACCTGATACATGAGGTTCACCTCAGGCATAAAGATTAGTACATTGTCGGTGCACATAAATGCACATAAACACACGATGCACATAAACATACGATGCACATAAACACACGATGCACATACATACGGTGCACATAAACATAAAGATGTTATACTACAATAAAAAAAGCGCCCACCTTAGTGTGTATTATGTATTCACCAGACAGTTGTATTTATCATCATAGTTATGTAAATCTTCACTTCTTTTATTAAATGAAATATTTTTTTATTGTATCTTCAATACAGGTTGTACATTTATTTGTATGCTAAACAGTTTTTAAGAGAGCCCTGGGGTGGATGAAGGTGAAAGAATGATTTTAGTTGTAATAATTGAGACGAAACGCTGAGATGGTCGAAACTGGTTCAAATGAAATGCACACAAGAACAATTAAAAGCTTTTATGTAATGCACGAAAGCCCATGTCCATGGATTAAATATCATAAAAAATATATCGTATTATGTGGTATTGTGTAGTATTATTAGTATGGAACAAGGGATATGTTTAGGATATTACTGAACTTAGAAATAAACAATGAAAATTAATAATTTGAGACTCACTCATTCAGACCCTTCATCGACTCATGACTTAACGTATTTCAATTTCTAATTCGATAATTTACTGGTTCAGAAAACAAGTATAAATAAAGTCAGACTAGAATAGGAAAACAAAGTACATTTTAAATACTTCAATTTCAGAGTGTAAAAGTCAAACAATAAACATCGTTCAGGTATACTTAAGTATGTTTTTTTTTTTTGCATCTTTTACAGCATCATTGTAACTGAACTTGATTTGTGTTTTTATACTAATTTTACGTTATCTACATTATGTTGACATTTAAATAACGCAAAGTTGTCTTATAAATTATTAAGACTACACTAGACATTATTGCCATTGCTGGAGCAAAGTTGCATTCACTGTCTTCATTTCGCACGCTTGCATATAAGTTCAAACAATTTTTGAGAAAAAAGAAAGAAAAACGTGACACCGCAAGGGGATCTCGCTAGCGTTGTGCTCCACACAATCAGACGGCATTGTTTTGGAAAGATTAATTATACGTCTGCTATTTAGCTTTCATTTTATACTAAAACATAATAGCCTAAATATAAAATCTGCGACATTACTTACTTCTCGCATTAATAATCCAGTAAGCCTATTTTGAAAGAAATAATAATGATAAGATATACAATCCAAAAAGAAAACACACTTTCACTGATACCGCAGCACAAAGCTGTTTGATTCCAAAAATTTAACGTTCTCGACCTCGCCTCGCCGTTCGTTTAGCGGTCCGCGGCAAAAAAACGTCTCGTGATATTGTATTGGGTAAATTAAAATATCACTGCGCCATGCTGTGCCGCACTATTTTTGCAAGCATAATCAAAACGCATATCAGAAAATAATAAAAAAAAAGATATATCTATTTATATCAAACCGTATCAGAGAAGCTTAAAAAAAATATGTTTCAGATGAAGTAAACAATATATTTTATTGCATTAGACTCGAAGGTCAATTTGTCAACACGATGTTATATTTATATACATGACCTAATTATTATACTAGCTCCTCCCCCTTTCTCAGCTTTGTGAATGAAAGTTGCACAACTGCAAAAATTAAAAATGAACGATCGGAGTTAGTATCCTACCCGAGACCAATGCGAGTTTCGCAGAACAAGGTGTTTCGGTTTTAAATGGTCAACTGAGACAATGCTAAATGTTATTTAATAACATAGATATGTAAATTTGTTTATTTATTTTTTTTCTTGCACATATATCATGTTTTTAATTGGAATAGCCGATTCTTAAGGCGACTTAAATAAATATTAAACAACCCCAAAGCCTAATGAGTAATGACTTTTTTTTTTTGTTAAATAATGGATTCCATATCTAGATATACAGTGTAACTATATTTGGCTTGATATTTACAAGCACCAAGAACTAAGCAGTACTGGTTTGGGGCAGGCTTGATAAATTGGGGGGGGGGGGGCGGCTCACTTCCAAAGATTAACAGGGCCTTTTTTATGTTTTAAGAGACCCTAGACATAGGTACATTTGAGCTTTTTTGTAGAACTACATTATGGACCCCTGGAGCCTAAGGCAAATAATATTTGGGAGAACATAGGGAGAATTACTTTGGAAGATGGGGGGGGGGGCGGCTCAAGGCCGGATTTAGACTTGCTAACGCCCTAACCTTTTTGAGACATGCGGGCCCTTATGTTCAGATATAGGCCAGTAGCAAATATTTAAGTATATATGAAAATTGCTCACTTAGACAATTTTTTGTGGTGGCCCTAAGCTATAAATTGTGTAGCTTATACGTAGCTCCGACACTGAGGGGGTTCGAACATAAAAGTTGTAAAGGCCACGCATGGTAGTATCTGGCCCCCTTAGAATATTTGAAAAATTGGGCCCCTTTGACAACCGCCCGAATAATTCTAGCCTGGGGCCCCTGGCAAGTGCTCCGAATGCATTTCTTTGTGGATAGCAAAATGTAAATGCCAACAGGTGGCCTCTACATATGAGGGGGGGCCTAGGCAGCCTGATATTAGAAGTCTCTGCATGCAAAATCAACTTCAGGAGGGCCCCATAAGCTATAATGTGTAGTCTATGTAACCAGTGGCGTCACTAGGGGGTGCTGGTGGTATGGGCCGCACCGGGTGACACCAACATAGGGGCCACACCAGATTGAACAGTTCTAAATTTCATAGCAGACAAAACTCGGTATAGTCGGTTTTATAACCGATCAGTTAAAAACATGAGCAGTAGCATATGATGTCGCCATACAGAGCAGTAGCACAGGCAGGCCCGTAGCCAGGTCAAAGTAAGCAGGGAGGCACCAATACCCAGCAAAGGGGCACCTTCTCATTTTAGTTACTTTTTCTTTATTTTTTCCTCTTTTTCTTCTTTTTTAGCAGGGGGGGGCACTCCACACCTAAACGGGGGGGGGGGGAGGAGCACGGCCCGCCAGTGCCCCCCCCTTGGCTACCGGGGCTGAGCACAGGATGCCACCATGCAGAGCGTTAATTCAAAGCTGCTCGGATCAATCTAGAGTTTTTTTGCAAACGTGGTTTCATGAAATTGGATACGTAGTTTACAAACTCATTTTAATGAAAGTTATATACATCTTTCTGAAATACAGTCGGTAATACTATCTTTTTTTATCCCTTAGAAAGGAGATTATCTAATTCTAAGGTCTAATGCAGGGAAATTCGAAGTACGTACCATTGGCTCATGGTGGAAGTCTTAAGGGTAGGGGTGGTGGCACCCTGAATTGTCCGCAGCGGGTGACACCAACCACAGTGTGTGTGTGTGTGAGAAGTACCTGTAAGGATGAGACGAAATCTCTTAGATCCTATAAACCACTAAATGGGACGGTTTTTATGGTGCCCTTCTTTTATCCCCACCACAGCTGGGAGTGTAATGGCCATGGAGGCACAATGGAAGACATAGCAGGGACTTAAGCCAAGACCTGAAAAATTTCCTTGGTCCTCACCGGAGATCAAACCAGGTACCCTCAGGTCGACAGTCTTTACCACACGACCATCCCTCCCAGAGTGACGTCACTGTATGTAACGACTGACCTTCTGAAGGTAGTCTATATTAACTTAAAACGTATGGCACATGCCTAAAACACTCACCACTTCCAGTTTGTCAAAAGTAAATATAAATCATAAATGCTTTAATAATCACAAGTATACATATTTATATTCAACTATCATTTTCAAATTACTTGGCAGTGTACAAATAATTAGTAGCTGTGTACATCAAACGCTGGCACAACTTAATGTGAATAAAGAACGATACTTATGAAATTTTGCTAATAAGAAACATTGAGACCAAACATTGTGTCACTCGAAGGTCACGTGGTACAATTGTGTAATAATAGCACAACTTTAGCACTCAGAGTCGTAACTAGTGGGGAGGGAGAGATCCAAATTCAAAAATCCATCCCCCCGGACAGCAGCTTGAGGGGGGGGGGCAAAAAATTGTGTGCACTCAATATTAAGTACATTATCTCATGTCATGATGTTGAATGTCAAAATGCAGGGGCCCCCAAATAAGCCAAGCCCCCCGGGCCCCCAAATCCCTAGGATCGGCACTGCACTGAACATTTTTTTTTTGTTTTAAATAAAGGTACGACATCACAAGATGTAAACAATACACACAAACACACATAAAAATATTGCGCTAATAAGCTGGCATTGTTTAGGCCTACATGTCAGCGGCGTAACAAACGTTATTGAGACCCGGGGGAGGACTCTGAAAATGCCGCCCCCCCCCCAGTCCAGTGCCAAAAAATACTAACAATGATGAAAATTATGTCGCCCCTATTTGGTGGCAAAGTAGGTGCCGCCCTTGGGCAGACATCCCTCCCCGCCCCACCCCCAGTAGCGCCTAATGCTACAAACTAGATTTGAGCCATCATTTTTTTTACACTTTAATGCAAACATCAAAAACAAAAATAGATAAATAGGTCACCAAGACTAGCAACACATTTTAAAATGGAATGGGAGGGAGGTGTGCTGGTGGGGGTGGGGGGAAATTTCTCCCTTTAACCCCCTCCCCCCTTGTAAACTTAAGGCGACTTCGGAAATAAACAACCATACTACCAAAACGATTGGTTGTCATCACAACTGATATATGGTGGGGGGGTTAACGCGGGGCCCACCGTGCAAGGGTATTTATAAGGGCCACCACAACATGCTAAGTTATCTTTTGAGGATGGACCCAGTCACCATTTTTTTGAGCGAAGGAGGGGGGGCCCAGTCGGTTAACGGCGCCACTGTACTTAGCAGGAGGGTGGTGGCCGCACAAGAAGTCAAAGGGGGACACATTTCAGGCAAAACCAGCATAACGGACTGAAACAATTGGCCAGGGCATGTCTAAGATGGCTACTCTTGATATTGTACCATTATGTACTCATTCTTGTATTGCGTCTGCTCTGTTAGAGTACAGGCCGTTGTAGCACCAGGTCCGATGTCGTCTTAATCGGGCGTAAATAGTGCTCAGGGATGAACCCCCCCCCCATTTATGTGTAAAAATGTCCCCCCCAAAGTCTAGTTACGCCACTACACTTACTTATTTGTAAAAAAAACGTTAACCCTGGCAGTCTCACGTGAGCAGTGTAACTCACCATGGTTACATTAAGAGGTGTAACTCAACCATGGTTACATTAAGAGATGTATCTCATCATGGTTACAGGTGAGTGGTGTTAAGATGGACGTAATTTGAAGAATGTGAGCCACAATTAGGACCAACATAAGAAGTCAGACAATCGTAAAGTTCCGAGAGCTGCTTTAATAAGTGGATTAGTCTAAAACAATCAACAGTCGACCTGAGGGTCCCTGGTTCGATCTCCGGTGAGGACCAGTAGAAATTTCAGGTTGTGGTTAAAGTCCCCTAGTCCCCTCTACATCTCCCGTTGTGCCTCCAAGACCACTGCACTATCGGCTGAGGTGGGGTAAAAGTAAAAACACAATAAAACAGTCCCATTAGTGGTTTAGGACCTAAGAGATTTCATCTCATCCTTACAGTGACTTCACACACAACCACCAATATACTGAAATTCTGCTAATTATTAATTTTATTTATTTTAGATTACATGAACTAAAAAAAAGGTAAATTATTATGTTTATTATTTTACATTGATATAAAACAAACAACATAAAGTTTCTCACTATTAAAACTTTCATCTGTCCAGTGGCGCAACCGGGGGGGGGGCAGACCAACTCATCATACATATTTTAATATATAAACTGTCGTTTTTTTATATGTGACCCCCCCCCCCAGCATTTTTTTTCTATATTTTTTTTGCTGGTTGCGCCACTGCATCTGTCCACAGGAATCAATGATTTCAAAAATCAATAGCTGTTTTAATGCATTGTAATTTGAATATATTTCCTAAAGAAGGTCCAATTATCTAGTTACTTAATTCAAATTCAGCTTTGTAACTGAACTATATAAAGTTGAAGAAGGAAGTGGGTGGGGGGTGTCTTGCGAGAGATGGGTGGGGAATGTCTCTAGCTGCCACTTGGGCCACATAATAAGCTATTGGGTTTTTTCTTTTCGTTGTTATTGTCTAAAAATAGCAGTGTCTCGATGAGACAAGAATGTGTGTTACGACTTGTCTGATTGGTGGAATGGCTGGCTGTGTGTTGTGGAATGTTTTTTGTGTCTGGTTATGTTCTCCAATCTTCACGAAGTACAAACAAAAACAACATAACAACAGTTAAACGTAAACAATACAACATGATTAAGTATTCATCAATACTTAATTAAAATGAGTTACTGGTTATTCATTTTGATTAATAATAATGCTAAAATTAAACTTCTGATAAATCATATAGGCCATTCTATAACTGTATTCTATAACTGTATAGATGTATTCCATAGATGTATTCCATAACTGTATTTAAATGTTTCAAGTTGATTACAGACCAGGCGATAGACTTTATATTGTTGAAGTAATTGCATACAAAAATAAATACATATTTACATAATACATAATACAATTAATTGTTCTGGTCACCAGGCCCACTGACAGAAATTTCAGGCCCCTAGGCAAGGCTGTCACGGGCCCCGCCCCCGTGCTGATAATAATATTTTCAAAAGTTGATTGGCCAGCTCAGTCCGGGCCCCTAAAACTCGCCGGGCCCCTGGGCATTTGCCCCCATCCTGCCCCCCCTCTCGGCGGCACTGGTGGTTACTGTAAAACTGCCCAATGGCAGAAAGTCTTCTATAAGTAGTGGGTGCCCGATAGTCTATGAACCCCCCCTCCCCCCGATCTATCTGCTACATGTAAAGTTCCCTTAAGGAACTTATGGACTCCAACGGGTCAGATGAAGTGTAGAGTTCATCTGTTTCAGTAACCTCGGCATATAAAGGGATAGGGTGGTTAGCACCACAACGCCCAGCCACCTTTAATTTTCAAACAAAAATGTCAGGTACGCATTTAAAGCTGGGTGAACTTTCTCCACGACCTGAAAAAAAATAATAATCCCAAAGGTTCTTATTGAGCTTCAAACCCGAGACCTCTCCGCACTACAGCGCACGACCACCTGTCCCCCTTAATCTGTCACATGTACCAGGTATGTAAGTTGCCCCTCTCTTCCCCTCCCCCGACGACGTTCCTGACTACTCACACATCGGTAATGAACTTGAAGCAGGATCACGTGACGAGTCGGCATCATCGCAGTCACCAACTGACAGCTGAAAGTCTTTCGCCGAGATGACAAGTCTGACTGGCTGATAGGACCGAGCTCGCCCGAGTGGTCCCCTAAGTTTGATCTTGAGACTTATGAAGGTAATTATAGAAAAACCTTGAAACACGTGTCAATGACAACTTATTTCTCGTTACACTGATGGTACAACATTAATTGGTAAACCTGGGGGGTGGGGGGGTGTCTCTCTACACCCTGAGGCTAGCCCTTGTTGACAGACACATTGTCAGATCTATCCGAAGCCGTCGAGTGCAGTGAGGTAGGTAGGGGCTAACACCACTGATGTACATTTGTTGTACATTTGATGTACATTTGATCCTAAGGCACAAGGCATGGTGAAGATAAGAGTTCTACTAATCAAAACTAGAACCAGTTATAACTGCATCTTATGCATACGGAGTTCCATGTCGGCAGGCCCGTAGCGTGCAGGGGGGCTGAGGGCCAACCCCCCCTACGTTTTGTCTGGCCCCCCACTGCTTATTTGCTCTACTTAGTAAAATGTATTACCTGCCCCCCCCCCTGCTATTGCCTGGCCCATGCTGTAGAATGACTGGCCCCTGTTGTAGAATTTTCACGCTACGGGGTTGCATGTCGGTTTTGTATTTTTATGCAAATCTCTGTCAGAGAGACTTAAAACGATCAAGAGAGCCGATATAATAGATAGACAAACCAGGCACTGCCCTCTTCCCCAGTTTCTAAGATGGCCCCCTGTTAGAACTTTTTATTTTACCGTTTATGAAAAATGACTAATAATGCTTAACAGATTGGGATGATGGCCCTACATTTGTCAGATATTATATGGCGGCCCTGAGATTCGTAGGTGGTGGTCTTCACGGTATTTTTGTAAAATGTGCCAATTTCTAGAGCCACCCAAACGTACCCGCCAAGGATATCAAATGAACCTTGCCTAGCTTTCCCCCCCCCCACCCAATTCTCCCCCCCCCACCCTTCTCAAATCGTTTAAATGTCTCTAGGGGTACACTAACATATTTTGAAGTAAAGTCTTTAGGAATTAAGTGATTAGGAAATTAATTCTTTAGGAATAAGGTCTTTTGAAATTAAGTCTTTAGGAATAAGGTGTTTTAAAATAATGTATATTTGAATAAATCGACTAACGCAGAGGTTTTCAACCTTTTTTATGCTACGGACCCTAGAGACATTCCAAGCTCGGGTGGCGGACCCCCATAGCCCTGGCCTCAACTTTTCGGACCTCGGGATGGGCCAGTATATGTCTTATTAAATTTACGGATGCAATCTACTTAAATTCTGCTAAACGGTAGGCCTAGCCTAAGTTACACGCAAAACATATATGTCTGTTACACAGATTTATGTTCAGTGTTAGGGCTGTACCTGTTTTGCACTACATAGTTTGTCCACACATTGTGGTATCCGAGATAAACATATGCGTATTTCATGTTCAATGTCCAGTCTAGACTTATACTTGGTAACAGTAACAGCAGAGAATGCAGTTTCGCACAAGTAGAAAATGGTAGTAAAACATTGATGGCTTTGTCTGACAGCCGACAGAAGTGAGTACTCATGTAAATATGCTAACCAGACCGACGAAAGTGGCAGTCTGCTGAGCTGCAAGCGCAGGGTCCTGTCGGACGACAATTTGACCTATTGTTCTTGTTAGCGGCCAGTTAAAACGGGTAAATTGCATTCAAATGATTTCAAATTCAGTCAAATGCGCTGATATCGTTGTCGCCGAAATACTGATAAAAGTTAATACGACAGCTCCTGTAGGTGTTTAAAAAATGCCTGCAATAACGCATGTTGGAATATTGTTCCCTGTAAGAAAGTCAGCCAACAACGGAAACATATCATAGTAAGTAAGTAAGTAAGTAAAGTTCCCTTAGCCCTATTGGGCCATCGGGGCAGATGAAGTGTAGAATTCATCTGTTTCTATAACCTCGGCATATGAAGGGATTGTGTGGTTAGCACAACGCCCAGCCGCCTTTACTTCCCCCAACTTATGTCAGGTACCCATTTAAAGCTGGGTGGACTTGTGGGACGACTTTGCACCATATAACACCTGGAAAAATTCTATGGGTCTCATCGAGGATCGAACCCATGACTCTCAGGTCGACAGTCGAGTATCTACACCACTCGTCCATCTGTCCCACATATCATAGGTGCCTTCTTAACATATTCCCCTCCATATGCGAAGTTTCTTCTGGAGGGCATCGACTATGTTTTCTGGTCTTTGCAATGACAGATTTTAACTGCTCAAAATGTTAAAAACGTCTGCAAGATAAGCTAGTATGGCAACCCATGTCTCGTCTGTAAAGAACTGTGCCATCAATTAGTTATGCTGGTTTAAAAAATTGAGCAGCTTGTCTCGTAATTTATAAACACTCTGAACAACGCGACCGCATGATAGCCACCGGACTTCCGTGTGTAGCGATAAATGCTTGTGTTCAGCTTCCATCTTGCGGCACGTATTTTCAAAAAAACGGTGATTGAGCAGCCTGGCTTTGATGAAGGTACCTAACAATTTTAATACATATGCAAAATGCGTTAGCAAGATCTTCATTCATGTCCTTTGCAGCCAAGGCTTCGCTGTGAATCACGCAGTGGGTTGATTCTATGTGAGGCACTACTTGTTTCCTTCTTGCGACTAAACCAGACTTACGACCAGTCATCGCAGCAGCGCCGTCCGTGCACATGTCACCACATTGCGACCAGGCCTTGCTGATTCTTCAAAAAATGCATCAAGTACACGGAAAAGTACTTCACCAGTTGTGCGCCCCGGCAGCGACTTGCATAAAAAAGTCTTCCATGACTTCACTTTCCCAGCAGTATCGAACGTAAAACAACAATAGGGCTTCATTTGCTATGTTTGTACTTTTCTGAAGATGAATTGCGAATCTGAAATGCTGAAGGCGTGCAGCAAACATCAGACATGTCGGCAATTTGTCTGCTCACTGTGTTATCAGACAATGGAATGGCTTTCAGTTTTTGACTGTATTCCTTTCCTAGAACGACTTTGCATATGTCCACTGCTGCCGGTATAAGCTTTTCTGCAATTGTGTGAGTTTTTTTGGAACGCGCTATTCTTATACTAGAAAAATCACTACTTTCCTTGACTTGCCCAGGGACCCCCTTTGAAGCTCCTCGCGGACCCCTACTAGGGACTAACGAACTGCACGGACTGACTTGGTGATTTTTTGTCTAAGGGAAGTAACCCATGTATTTCATTCTTGTGTCCATTGTAGTTCCCCTTGTTATATTTTTTTTTTATATTTTTTAAAAAAAGTTAAAAGCCAATTATTTTCAGAAAAAAAAAAAAAACTGAAGTAAATCTTTGTAGCAGTCCATAAAACAAAATTTTGTGATTAAATTCAGAAAAAATACAACGTGAGCTTTATAACTGAAACATTTTCATTGACTTTTATTGTAGACACTGACTGTTTTCAAAATAATTGTGTTACTCCAGAATAGTACTATCTAGTGTCGGATGGTCGTGCGGTAGAGCGCTCGACTGTAAAACCTGAAGGTACCTGGTTCGATCTCTGGTATACCCAAGGAAAAATTTTTTCAGGTCTTGGCTCAAGTTCCCGATATATCTCCCGTGGTGCCTCCACGGCCATTGCACTATCGGCTGTGGTGGGGATGAAAGGAGGGCACCATAAAAACCGTCACCATTAGTGGTTTAGAGTATCTAAGAGATTTCATCTCATCCTTACAGGGGACATCACACATCAGACAATTCCATCCAGAGGCGGATTTAAGGACTGGCACACAAGACGCGCGCCTGGAGCCTCCAAAAATGTATACCACTTTGGTTTAGCCGTTCATTTTTTCAGTGGTCGGGTATTGTACTCTGCGTACTATCCATCAGCATAACCTTAGTTCTTCTCTGATACTATCACAGGGGCCTAGTGTTGTGTTGCCCGGTATACCCTTATACAGATGTAAGTTTTACAATTTCTGAATAATAACACAATGGAATCATCATTGTTCAGTGTAACACAGCGATACATAAACAGACATATAAAAAAAGATGTTTTTTTTGGAGGGGGGGGGTCGGGGGGGGGCTCATATAATTTTGGGGCTCGAGGCGCTCGCACCGGGCATGTTCCAGGTGCACCCGTCTGATAACAGTGTGCAATTTATCCAGAGCATAGTGAGCCACGTCCAGAACAATTCTTCCAAACCCATTTCGCTGTCTATGGAGTAAATTTATATAAAACAATGAAATCATCTACGGATCAATTCTTTTTTCTGCCCTGTGTCCCAATTTCTATATGCTGTAGGCCTATATCTAAATGTCCCGTTCCCAGAATGGCGCTATTTATAGAAACCATCGATGACACATCCGACATGACCAAAAGAAAATAATATAAAAATATATCATTAACTATGTATTATTGATAGAAGCTAATTTTATTATTTTTACTCCAAACAAAAAACAAAGATCAAAACAAAGAACAAAACAAAGAACAAAACAAAGAACAAAACAAAGAACAAAACAAAAAATAAAACAAAGAACAAAAAAAAAAAAAACCAACGTTAATAATTCATACTTGAATATGCTTGTAAACATGTAAAGCTTTATAGAATCGATTTAACAACATATTACAATTAATTATATTCACTTTCTCTCAACAATTTCAATTTTCCGGAATCAATATAAATAAAATAGTTGAGATAAATATTAACACCTGGAAGTTAGGGTGGCGGTGAGTTAGTCCACAGGTAAAATGTAAAAAAGGAATATTGGTATACATATACCTCAATGTTGATGAACAAAAAAAAAAGAAAGGAACAAAGATGTATCACAGTGGCGTACAATTGAAATAAAGGGGGGGGGGCGGTAATGTGAATAGAACTATAATTTTAAATATTTTGTCTAAAGGGACCAATAACTAACCGTTATACATATATATATTAATTTTGCAATGCATTCATGCGTGTACCACTGCTTTGACCTACCAGCACGCTGTAATCACATGCTAGCATAAATCTTAATCGTAGAATTCTGATGCAAGGGAAATAACCTATTTAATAGTGAAGTATGACATAGTTAAACACGATTATATCCCTTAATTAGTTATAAGAATTTTTTTGACTCATTTGTTAAAAATAATAATAAAAAAAATTATTGCAATATTAATTTATGAATCATACGTTGTCATGGAGCAGCATGTATGCCAATAAAAACTATCACCACAAAAGTGCCTCAAAAATCAATTCCAAATTTTCCCCAGCGAAAAATTAACAGAAGTATCGAGTTTAGAAAACGTTTAGAATTAGAAATAGAAAAATCGAATCATGTTAAGACGATAGCGATTTCATTGAACAACCATTTATAAATCAATAAAGATGCACTTGTAATATTTAAAAAAAAACACATTTAGCTTTGTATTTTAAATGCCCACTTTCGCTACACATGAGACATTTAACGTCCAAAGTGGTCAAGGAGCGGCCAGTCCGCCCTAACTGTAGGTGATTTAATGACCACCTCAACCAGCCTTGAGGCACACGTTGATTAGACAGCTTTCATGGGTGACGCAGCAACACTGAGGTGATATTCAACAGTGACCGTACTATTCAGTGCTCGATTTAAGGAAAAAACCAGTGCCGGAGATGAAACACAATTTCTGCAGAGCCGGGCGTAAATGTCTATATTTTCATCCCCAGCTGGGATATATTAGCTAAAGCAGAGCCGGGGACGACAGGTCTCAGTGCCGGGGTTAGCCCCGGCATCCCCGGCGGTAAATCGAGCCCTGGTACTATTGTATAGATATAATGATGACGTGTGCCCAAGTTGGTAAAAATAGAGGGGGGGGGTGTAGGGTCTTTAATGAAATCATTTTCATTCTAGTCTGTGGACCAATTTTTTTTTTGTTTATTACACAGTACAATAAAATATAACTGTATAAATACTACCAACTCCACCCTTTCAAATATACAAATCTCTTTCACGTATGTTTATCTACAGTGAACTTTTTATCAATTAATCCTAGACAAGTTCACAGCGCACCGGAAGTCGAATTGAAAGGACTCACGCAGACGGTGTTCAGGAGGAAAAGGTGACTGGGATCTACAACATCATTAGAACGGCCATGATCCCAAAAGTAAAGTTCCTTTTAGCCCCGATGTGTAGAATTCATCTGTTTCAGTAACCAAGGCATATGAAGGGTGTTTTTTGTGGTTAGCACAACGCCCAGCCGCCTGCACTCCCCCCAACTTAAAGTCAGGTGACCCATTTAAAGCTGGCTGGACTTTCACCAGGACTTGAAAAAAAAAATCCCAAGGTTCTCACTGAGATCCGAACCTCTACTGTCTGGTGGTCGTGTGGCGTAGGGCGCTCGTGTAGAGCTTTTTACGCGTATGCTATTTAGGTCTAAACGCTTCTACCTCCTTTATCCCCCGCCCCCCTTTTACCCTCCCCATTCATCGTATACCTTTGAAAACACCAGTCATTTGACCATGATCAATCCCTCCCCCCCTCCAAACCGAAATCACCCAAGCGTTGAATATTCACAGGTGCTTTATGTCACCTGGAGTCCTGCCAATAATCCCACCACCAGCGGCCCCGCCACTCCCCATACATCGCCGATCTGTTCAGTAAACATTTCACTGCCTGTTATATACACACATCTACCCCAGGCAACCATCGATTGGTCCGTCGAGCTCGTCTGTGTTGATTGATCTGTGACATTCACACGTCCACTGCTTTCATTGGCGGCCGGGGGGCAGGGGGGGGGACAGCATGGGCGATTGGCCCCAGGCCCCGGCGTCTTACGGTGACCACGCGATAGAAGATTTTTTGTCACCTACCTGTAAAATATATATATATATGTAACAGTTTATTCAAGGGCAAAGTATGTGGGCCCACGCGTAAAAAAAAAAACTCGCACCCACACCCCCAGTAATGCCGCCTATGTAAGATTTTACAAGGTCGCTCCGGTTCAATAACAAGGATCTCACTGTTAATATCTGCAATGCGTGTTGAAGGAATTGTAAAAAAAAACAAAACAAAAAAAAAAAAAAACAAAAGGAAAATGAAAAACCATTCAAGAAACGGCGTACTAGTCAAGGCACAATAATTATTAACCTTGCGCTAAGTCAAAAACAAAATCCAAAATAAAGAACAACTTGAAGTTGGCAAAGATCTGAAGTTTTGAAATTGTGTTGATTTTTTGTTTTTTTCCTCTGTGAAATAATGAATGTGATCTTACAACTTATCTCAATACACACGCTGACCTACATGGAAGCAGGGGATGTAGAGCTGTAGTACTGGACACTGGACACCAATCGCTGTAACACCTACATGGAAGCAGGGGATGTGGTAACATTTAATGAGGTAACATTTAATGAGGTAACATTTAATGAGGTAACATTTGATGTGGTAACATTTAATGAGGTAACATTTGATGAGGTAACATTTAATGAGGTAACATTTCATATGGTAACATTTAATGAGGTAACATTTGATGAGGTAACATTTAATGAGGTAACATTTAATGAGGTATCATTTGATGTGGTAACATTTAATGAGGTAACATTTGATGTGGTAACATTTAATAAGGTAACATTTGATGAGGTAACATTTAATGAGGTAACATTTAATGAGGTAACATTTAATGAGGTAACATTTGATGTGGTAACATTTAATGAGGTATCATTTGATGTGGTAACATTTAATGAGGTAACATTTGATGTGGTAACATTTAATGAGGTAACATTTGATGTGGTAACATTTAATGAGGTAACATTTGATGAGGTAACATTTAATGAGGTAACATTTGATGAGGTAACATTTAATGAGGTATCATTTGATGTGGTAACATTTAATGAGGTAACATTTGATGTGGTAACATTTAATGAGGTAACATTTGATGAGGTAACATTTAATGAGGTAACATTTGATGTGGTAACATTTAATGAGGTATCATTTGATGAGGTAACATTTAATGAGGTAAGATTTGATGAGGTAACATTTAATGAGGTAACATTTGATGTGGTAACATTTAATGAGGTATCATTTGATGTGGTAACATTTAATGAGGTAACATTTAATGAGGTAACATTTAATGAGGTAACATTTGATGTGGTAACATTTAATGAGGTAACATTTGATGAGGTAACATTTAATGAGGTAACATTTAATGTGGTAACATTTAATGAGGTAACATTTGATGAGGTAACATTTAATGAGGTAACATTTGATGTGGTAACATTTGATGTGGTAACATTTAATGAGGTAACATTTGATGTGGTAACATTTAATAAGGTAACATTTGATGAGGTAACATTTAATGAGGTAACATTTAATGAGGTAACATTTAATGAGGTAACATTTGATGTGGTAACATTTAATGAGGTATCATTTGATGTGGTAACATTTAATGAGGTAACATTTGATGTGGTAACATCTAATGAGGTAACATTTGATGTGGTAACATTTAATGAGGTAACATTTGATGAGGTAACATTTAATGAGGTAACATTTAATGAGGTAACATTTAATGAGGTAACATTTGATGTGGTAACATTTAATGAGGTATCATTTGATGTGGTAACATTTAATGAGGTAACATTTGATGTGGTAACATTTAATGAGGTAACATTTGTTGTGGTAACATTTAATGAGGTAACATTTGATGAGGTAACATTTAATGAGGTAACATTTGATGAGGTAACATTTAATGAGGTAACATTTGATGTGGTAACATTTAATGAGGTATCATTTGATGAGGTAACCTTTCATGAGGTAACATTTGATGAGGTAACATTTAATGAGGTAACATTTGATGTGGTAACATTTAATGAGGTATCATTTGATGAGGTAACCTTTCATGAGGTAACATTTGATGAGGTAACATTTAATGAGTTAAACCTAAATTACATACATTTCGACTTCGCTTGTCTAGATGACAACTGCTGCGAGCAGACGATAATGATGCTACTGTAAGCTAAGGCGGGTTTAGGGTATTCGGGGCCCTGGGCGAAGAAGAAAAACTGTGGGCCCCCGAAAAGAAGAGACACTGAAACTAAATATATAAGATTAAAGTCCCAGTGGCGTACCCACCGTTACACTCACACTCACACACTCACACTCACACTCTCACTCTCACTCTCACACTCTCACACTCTCACACTCACACTCACACTCACACTCACACTCACACTCACACTCACCCCTCCCCCATCCGCCCGATACATAATAACAATTCTGTTTTCAGAGGCCTGCATTGGTTTATTATTGTTATTATTATTTTTAATTTCAGAGACAAAGAGTTCCGTCCGGCGCATTTAAAAAACACATTCACCGTGGCAACAAGTAAACAAATGGGAAACTCTTTTATGAGCGACGTACCGGATTACTTGTTTCTTTTCTTTCTATTTCTGGCTAACGTAGTCTGCGTGCAAAGCTGTGTTATATTTCCTCACCAAATTGACACTAAAATACTTATGCAATCTCCTGTAAGAGTTATCAAGCCAATACCTAATAATGATATTTTAGCTTTGTATAAAACCATAAAATCTAAGAAAAGCAAGAAATCAAAGAAAAACAAGAAACTTAGAAATACCATCCAGTCTGAAACTACGCGTGCTACAGTAGATACAAATGCCTTGCACAAAACCATCAAATCCAACACTGTTGAAGAAATCGACGTGTTATCTAATAGCGCCCAATCTGAATTTAAAAATGCTACCTCAGATTCCAATGTTTTGTCTAAAACACTCACATTTGAAGATACAGATGCAGTGCCAAATATTAATGATTTGTCTAAGGCTATTATTAAACATGGAGCAACGGCTATAAAAGTAGAATCCAATGTTTCAACTCAAGCCAACAGATCTTTTGTTAAAGATACAAAAGCAGATATAAATGATTTACTTAAAACGAAGAAATCTGAAGCTGGACACACTACTGCAGATAACAGTGAGTGGATTATATGCGGTTGTAAGCCTACATATTATGCACATACTAAAACCAAGACATCCAAAAAAACCACCAAATCTAAAACTATAGAAACTAAAGCAGAAATACATGATCTATCTAAAACCACCCAATCAAAAAGTATGGATACTAGATCAGATACATATGGCCTATCTAAACCCACCAAATCTGCAGCTACAGATGCGAAAGTAAAGAAGTCCGCTCGGCCCAGATGTACATATGCAGATGTTGTGTCAAATACCATCATGTCTGAAGATACGAGAAAAGAAGGTGCCAGTGCTGTGCACACAACATCCGGCTGTACATCCACATATGCCAACCCAAGCCCAAGTTTTTTACAGGAGATCGCCAACTCCGACGGCGCACCCATCTTGCAACACACAGCATCATCTACCCCTGCTGGTGGTTGGTTAAGACCCGACCCTTACGACGCGAACCCGACCCACCAGATGTTCGTGCGGGCAGAACAAAAAATGGATAAACATTCAGAGCCATCGACGACCCCGCTAAAGTGCAATACCGTGGTATGGGGGACCTCCATAGTGACGTCACGTTTTGTCAGAAGTAACGTGGAGTGTATGACCACAACTCCCGGATCAAGACAAAAAAAGTATAACCAATGGTAAGTCACAGCTACATTTGGTACGTGACGTCTGTTCAGGGCCGACGTGATGGGGGCATTTGCAGAGCAAAGCGAGGCATTGCTCCACCCCCACCCCCACCCACCCCCGCATGAAGATGGTCCCTCCCCCCCCCCCCCCCGATAGCCCATTATCTGCATACATTTATCTATCTTGGTGTTTTAGAATAAGGTACTCTGTAAGAGCATGTGGAAAGGCAAACTGAATAGGCAAACACTAAAGAATGGACAGGTCGAAATGTGCCGACCCTACTTGGACATCGCACTACAATGAAAGTCCGAAGTCAATGAGGTCCCAACAACGATAAATCTTGTTGAGGTTCAGAATAAATGGCGGACTCCCTGAATCGATTTTTCATTTGGGCCTGTCATATCTATCACGACAGCCCTGTTTTTTTCTTTTAGGAGATTTTTCTTTTGGACATTTTTTTTAATTCTTGGACATTTTTCTCTAGGACAATTTTTTAATTCTTGGACATTTTTTTTATAATTCTTGGACATTTTTCTGTCATTTATTTTTCTCTTGAAGATTTAAGGTTATCTATTTCTGTATTTTTCATCACAAGGGAACCACAAGACCACAAACTGGATCTCCATGATAGGACACTGCATGTAGCCATTCAAAGTTTTGATTTCTTCTACGCTAGACAGCTACAGTGTAAGTTAATTTAACCTAACTACCGGTGGCTGTGCTATGGTCTTTCCCCCTCCACACATCCACCCACCACCAACGCGATGGTGGCCCTCCTAAAAGATATTCATGACTTCGTGGGCCTTCCTCACACTAAAGTCTTGAGGATACCCCCTCCCCCCACACACACACCGTCGTGGGTATATCTGCACATTCCTGGCTAATTACATTTTAGAATGGGCAGGTCTCGAGTGCCTACCCAGCCACCCAGCTACCCAGCCACCCAGCCAGTCTTTAGACCCTTTCAACCCGTTCACAGCCTGCTAACATATTAGTTTCTGAAAATATAACACATTTTTTTTTTTGGATCTTTGACTTGCTGCCCACCAAACAGTGCCCCCGTGTTAAAACCGTGGGCTGAGGGCTGAAGAGAAGATGTTGTAAGAAGAACGCGCAGTTCCTCAATATTGCTGTGTCATCTAAACATCACTATACCCCCCCCCTCTACCTCCTTTCTACTATTGTTCCAAAGAATAAACAATAAGATGGTCACTTAGCATGAGCCCCGTAACTCATGGGGAAGGGGGGGGGGGGAGGGGAGGGTGTCTAGCTTTCAGGTTAGTCCATGGATTAAGACGGGCCCCTAGCTTGGGGGGGAGGGGAGGGTGTCTAGCTTTCAGGTTAGTCCATGGATTAAGACGGGCCCCTAGCTTGGGGGGGAGGGGAGGGTGTCTAGCTTTCAGGTTAGTCCATGGATTAAGACGGGCCCCTAGCTTGGGGGGGAGGGGAGGGTGTCTAGCTTTCAGGTTAGTCCATGGATTAAGACGGGCCCCTAGCTTGGGGGGGAGGGGAGGGTGTCTAGCTTTCAGGTTAGTCCATGGATTAAGACGGGCCCCTAGCTTGGGGGGGAGGGGGAGGGGGGATATTGTTTAGGTGGACACTACTTCAGAGGAATGAATAAATGGGACAGTTAGGATTTCGAAAACCATCCATATCATCATTAAGATATTGGAGCACGACCCAGTTTAGCCAAAAAATATCCAATATTGTCAGACCAGAACTAGACAATGACCAGACATTCATAAGACGAACCACGAAGAATTAATCATAGACGTTCAATAGTATAGTCTGGATTTATTTTCTTGAAATTTTTACACGATAAGTTAATTCTTCAATTTAATTACAATATTTATTATCTTGATAAAATAACGAAGAGGTTTTCTTCACTGCAACATTAGCCAAACATTAGCCAAACATTAGCCAAACATTAGCTAAACATTAGCCAAACATTAGCCAAACATTAGCTAAACATTAGCCAAACATTAGCCAAACATTAGCCAAACATTAGCCAATTCTTTTATCATGTTATCTGATTAAAAACAAAAGGTAATTCTTTATTATTATTCCCAGTATAACAAAATATTCATTAATTTTTATTTTTATTAATGTCCATGGCAGATTATGAAGAGAACGGTTTCAGAGATCAAGACAGATATATCTTTGTGGTGACTGGCCACTGCAGGAACAGGCCGGACAGAGAGGCCAAAATAAAACCGGAAATTATACAAATTCTGCACGAGTTACATTTGAGGTAAAAAGTAAAAACAAAAAAAAATTGGTAGGAAATTATTGGTTGTTTTTAGTAAATGTAATGACCATTGAACTGCTCAATGGAAAAGTGTGTATTTTTTTTAATGTTTACAGTGTTTAATGTTCATACATTCGTCTTTTATATGGCTGTAAGGACTCACCAATTTTTATTGTAGAGAAATATTTTTGTCAAGAATGGACGTAATTATGTGAGCGGTGTTGAGAACAGTGTGTGTGTGTGTGTGTGTGTGTGCAGCGGTGTGTGAGTGTTTAAGCGGTCAGAGATCAGTGTGTGTGAGTGTGGTGCACCTGTGGGTGGCACTAACTTTGCTGGCAGCCGGGAGAAGGGGGCGCCCTCTGACGTACTGCCCCTGATACGATGTTTACGCCACTATATCAAAACCCTGTTCATTTAAAAATGTGTATCTTATATTCAGCTCATTTAATATTCTAATAACAATCAAAGAAAAAAATTAAAACTCCCCGTGTTTCCATATGATAACAAATAACGATGATAACAATGGTAATGATAACAATGCTAATGATAACAATGCTAATGATAACAATGCTAATGATAACAATTGTAATGATAACAATGTTTATGATAACAACGGTAACGATAACAATGGTAATGATAACAATGGTAATGGTAACAATGCTAATGATAGCAATGAAGAAGATACCACGATAACAAATGAAATGTCGTCAATGATAAAAATTATGGAAACCATTATGTCTGCAGCAATGTCAGAGGTGTGAGCCTAGGTAGGGTGGGGGGCCCTGGGAGCATATAAACATATTGGGTCCTTACAATAAAAGGAGACATTCAAGAGGGCTTAGAAAGTGAGCCTTGAGGACAGTGGCGTTGCCAGCTTAACTCGCGCCCGGGCACAATACCTTTTTAGCGCCCCCCATTCCAAAACGATATAATATTATATATAAAATATACCATTTGGCGCCCCTTTGTGAGTAGCGCCCCCTTGCCCACCCCCCTCACCACGCCACTGCTTACGGTTACCATTGGCTCGTGCCGATTTCGCCAGCCTTTACTGTCGCATCTGAACAATAATGATAATATCAATGGTGATGATGAAACTGTTGATAATATCAATGGTGATGATGAAACTGTTGATAATATCAATGGTGATGATGAAACTGTTGATAATATCAATGGTGATGATGAAACTGTTGAAAATATCAATGGTGATGATGAAACTGTTGATAATATCAATGGTGATGATCTAGAGACTCAAAATGAAATAATTAAAAAAAAAATACATTTGACTTATTGATTCACATTAAAAAAAATTCAATTTTGCAGCCACCTCTGGTTCAACAAGGGCGGTGAGGTGATGATAGAACTGGACAATGGTCACCACACGTGTGAAAGAAAAGTTTTTGACTGCAACTGTTATTATGAAGATTTGCAGCCCCCTATGACGACAATGGGGTGGCCCTACACAAATGAACGACCCTGGAGTTAAAGTCCGTTTGGTAATATTAGGCACATGATGTACTGTATTTAAACTACCATCAAATAGATATCAACGTCTAGTTATCAAAGTCTAGATATCAACTAGATAACAACGTCTAAATATCAAAGTCTAGATATCAAAGTCTAAATATCAAAGTCTAGATATCAAAGTCTAGATATCAAAGTCTAGATATCAACTAGATATCAACGTCTAGATATCAACGTCTAGATATCAAAGTCTAGATAACAACGTCTAGATATCAAAGTCTAGATATCAAAGTCTAGATATCAACTAGATATCAACGTCTAGATATCAACGTCTAGATATCAACGTCTAGATATCAAAGTCTAGATATCAAAGTCTAGATATCAAAGTCTAGATATTAACTAGATAACAACGTCTAGATATCAAAGTCTAGATATCAAAGTCTAGATATTAAAGTCTAGATATCAAAGTCTATATGTCAACGTCTAAATAAGATGTTCGCTAGAATTGATATTCAAAATCGTATAATACTGTAACCCACAACTCTAAGTGAATACAATGCATTGAAACGAAGAAGACCAAACAAGTCCATATAGCTTTGGATAGGGCAGAAGAAAGAAAATTAATTACTTTCCTAAATACGAAAAGAAATATTTACTTTTTTTTTTAAACCGATGTTTGAATGTCCAAACTGTTGAATTTGAAATATGACATACACATTTTAATAAGGCCTAGTACACATTTTTTTTTCTTTAGATTGATGAAAATTTCATGCACACAGGGCCGTTCTTACCTTTCTGGGGTTGTCGGGGCCGCTGATTCCAAATGTCATATTCCCTTATAATCTTTCAAAACATATGCCCCCCTCCCCCATCTGACAAACCCCAAATTAATTTTTAGTTGTTTTAGCTCAAGGTTCCCCCACAACTGCTCAGTCAGCCTTTCAATAGCGGTCAGCGAAATAAAAGTTCAGGTAGGGGAAGGTAGGGGGGGGGCGGTTCCCTTTAGAAACCCTTTTACGTGGCGGCACTCCTGGTAAGTGCCCGGGGCAAATCTCACTATTAAGCCGGACATGACTGTGGGACTGGTTTGTACATGAAAGAGGTAAAATTAAGTTTGTGTGCGTGTGTGTGTATGTGTGAAATATTTTTTTTTAAAAAGTCTGAAGACGACGTGTCAACAAAAAGCGTCGGTTGAATTGATTCTATAATTCTTTCAGACGTGTATTTAAGATCAATAATATATAAATATATATACAAGTCGGAGGTTTAGCAATACAGTTTGATTGATATTCGTGGTGTTCACATGGTCACACCCATCGGTGGTTGAAGTAAGGTCGTGCAGAGTGATCATTATATTTTTTCCATTATATTTTTACCTATATAATATACATATATATATTAGGGTGGCCCAAAATAACTTTTTGTCAAATTTTTTTGTAGCATTTTGTTTTTTGTGTTTCCTTTGACTTCAAAACAGCACAGAGAAAATTTCATGAATGTATGACTTTATTTAGTACTGCCTCATCGACACTAAAATTTTAAATCATTTTGAATGAATTTTGAATGTGAGTATGTATATATAAAGCACACAGAAAATGTTACAAGGTTCTGGAAAGTTTTACAAAAATCTATACATCTCTAGTAGGTTCTGAAAGGTTCTATGAAATCTCAAGAAGGTTCTTGAGGAGGTTCCGGGAAATTCTGGAAATCTCTAGAAGTTTTGATTTTCATATAAAAAGCCAGCTTCACCAGTGCATTTCAATTTAGTTATAAAAATCAAGTGTTCTGAAAGACTTTCAAACTAGGCGACTGTGGGCAGAACCGTTCTTGGGTCTCTGGGCGCCTTAGGCAGAGACTTCCAGAGATATTTACGGACTTTAGGCATACGCTCTTTGGGGACACACTAGCATCAGATTTATGGGATAGATTCAAATACTGGAAAGTTGTGGGGGGGGGGGGGTCACTTTGGCAGTGAGGAAGGATGAAAGGACGGAAGGAGTGGCAGAGGGGTGGAGGGCAGTGGGGGGGGGGGGTCCGTGCTGTTACCTAGTTGGCCAATCCATGAGAACGACTTTGACCTTCTAGAGATCAACCGCGTCTGTACCTGTCACAACAGTCTTGTATGAAGCGAATGGTCAGCAGAGGTGTAGTGAGGGGTGGTCAAGGGGGGCATCATGCCCCGGGCGCTACTCGCAAAGGGGCGCCAAATGGTATATTTTACATATAATATTATATGTGGGGGGTGAGGGGTGCGCTAAAAAGGTATTAAAAAGGTGTTGTGCCCCGGCTGCTAGTTAAGCTGGCTACGGCACTGATGTTAAGTGCAAAAACTGCAACAGATATCAATGCTCCATCTAGAGCTCAGTAGTTTGAAACTGTGACTACATCATTCACACATTTGATCAAAAATTCGCTGTGTTTATTTTTTCAAAATTCAGATTTATTATATTCTGAAAAAAAAAAAAAACAACAGAAAAGATAAAACAAAACCATCGCCAGACTTTTTTTCACTTTTTTGCTTAAAGATAATGAATTTACTTAAAGGGAAGCAACCCAAGATATTTATTTAGTTTCTAGGATAGTTTCCCCTTACTTATCAGTTAACTTAAGAAAATATTAATATCATTTTGAAAAAAAAAGCAAAACACAACATAAGTAATTAGATAACAATTTGTGTCTAAATGTTACATTTATTAATGTTTACATTAAATTCACATTGCCATCAGCCAGGCTGATTGAATTCCTGAGATCTTTAGGTCAAGCACACGGGGGTGGGCAAACATTTTGAATCGCGGGCTACAATATGACATAAGGGCCAGACCAAGAAAGAGTAGATGGGTGGGGTGTGCTATATGTAAACGTCAGTGGTTTGAAGTAAGGGGGGGGGAGGGACAGGCGGAGAGGATCACGGGCCGGACAAAACAAAGTGCCCCAATGACGTAGTCTGCACAAACCTGGCCTTTATAAATTTAACTATTTAATTGGTCTGGCACAATGTGGAACTAGCCAGTAGACACTTTTTTTTGGTTACAAGATGGCTCCGTAAATGTGTTCTTTAAAATCGGATTAACACTTTATAATTTACATCTGTTTCGGCAAAATAGAAGTCAACAGATTGCAATCGCGGGGGAAGGGGGGTAGGTGGCCATTGAAATAAGAACGGATTTGACAGTAAGCTAATTATAGCAATACCATGAACATAATGTCTCAATATACATCATTTAATTAGGTCAAATTATTGTAAACAAAAAAAGACTCACAGTAAAAACTGAATGACAGATTGCAATTAAAATCAGGCTTGCGGAGCCGGAGCCGCGGAAAAAAATTTGGCGGCTCCGCAAGCCTGATTAAAAATGTCGGTAGAACCTTAGGAAAACTAAACTACATTCTTTTTCAGTGACTTTGCCGTTTAACTAGTAGGAGATGATCGTCATACAACGATACAATGGTGCATCACGATAGATTATTAAATGTTATATACGATAACAAATATGGCGGTTTTCGGGAAAAAGTAAATTAAATAAGGGGAGCGCATCCTGTATCATTTTTATGTTGTAAAAAAAATTTTTAACATGTTGTAGAATCTAAAAAAAAAAACAACTACATTATAACAGATTTTAATTTTGGTTTGCGAATTCCATGCGGCCACCGGGCCTTTCCATTTTAACATGCCAGATCTACAAATTCAATGAGCAATAAGTTGTCAGTCAACCTGTTTAGTTTTTTTTTTTTTAAAGTTATCCAGGCAGCCGGCGAACTTGTTCGACCAGTTGTAAAGTGTTAACTGATCCGTGACATCGATTCGCACACTGCCTCCAGACTTCACAATGACGTTAAGGTTCAATAAATTTGTGTACGCTATTATGATCAGAAGTTCGTCACAAACAACGGACTTTTACGGCACTTCATTAACATTTTCATAAGTCAATAAACAATAAAAAAAAATACAAACGTAAAGAACAACTTGGAGTTGGCAAGACCTCAACACATCATAGAGTGTAGTTCAATTCTCTTAGCGCGGCATTGATTTTCAAAAGGTTGATTTCAGTGATTGGGCCACTTGTCCCATTCCATATTGAACGCTGGGAAACGGAAGTTGTATTTCTGGAAGTTATTTATTTTATCAGGTAGGACTTAACACAATTATCAAAACCGTATCTGTCTAGAGAAGGGGGTATCACGTGATGTGCTCTCACCAGTCGAACTGACTCATTCTCAGAGGTGACCTTGGAGGTGAGTCATGTAGACGGTAGAGGTCATTATTTAATTGTATTGTTATTATTGTAATTAGATGTACCCCTGCAAAACATTAACAGCCTTCCTTTTTTTAAAAAAAACTCAATAAAGATTTTAACCGAAATCAGGATTTCCCCCAAAACGCAGACAGGAAGTGTGCGTACTGCGGGTACCGAAATGGGAAGGGGCGCCGAAAGAGCTTTGCTAAATGTTTTTGCATTTTCCAGATTTGAAGAAGGGCGCCAAAATAATGTAACTCGCGCTGGGCGCCGAAACAGAAAGCTACGGCTCTGCTTATCGCTAAACCGAGTTTAATTCCCTGATATAAACTCGACTAATTTTTCTATCGCCATAAAATGGACTGTGATATTTATCACAGCCCCCCCCCCCACGTACATGAGCCGACGAAAGGGGAGGGGGGGGAAGAAGGGGTCATCTCTAACAAATGTCAGGGGACAACTCCCTTGACGACCTCGCTGAATAAAGTATTTAGCTCAACGATGGTTTTACGGGCAAGGGGGTCATCATTTTCAGTGGAGTACCGCGCCTGTTAAAATTTTTACTTTCCATTTGTTTTTGTTTTATGGTTTTTACGTGATATAAAAAACCGAAATGAAGTCCCCCCCCCCCGTGTCACAGGGCAGTAGTGGCCAACCTTTTCGGGGCCGCGTGCACAAAAAATTCAACCAAAACACCAACTTATTTTTATAGCAAAGTGCCAACACTCCAATTAAAATGAAAGGAAATTTTAGACGCGTGCCGACTGATGAGGCTCTGCGTGCTGACTGTGGCACGCGTGCCGTAGGTTCGCCATAACTGTCCTAGGGGGTGCCACATTCTGCACCTGTGGGGTTTCACATGTACATAAATTTATTCATTTCTTTTTAATTTTTTTTTTTTTTACTAAATATAACGAGGGCCGTCCAGCTAAAATAAATTAGCTCTTATAATACGGAATAAATGTGTTTTTTTTTTTATATATATACACGTATTTTACACTTTTTATATTCTGCAATAGAATCGTTCAGCTGACAGAATATGGGCCATATCTCCATGGCGATATGTAAACAAATGTGGAACTCTTTTGTTAGGCTCGTACTGGATTGCTTGTTTCTCCTTGTCATATTGCTGGCTTACTTGGGCAACGTAAACACTTGTGTCATCAATCTTGGCTACAGACACATATTTTCTCAGAGAATTAGAACAAAGATTCGATCAAATTCTCCAATAACGTGTAACAAGTTAAACAAGAGTGGTATTGAAGAATTTAAAAAGGAAAGTACTGGAAGATGTGAAACTTCAAATGCTAAAGCAGATATAAATTTCACATCTCAACTCAAAAAATTAGAACTGAACACTAATGAAACAGATACAAATATTTTATCTCCACCCAAGAAATCAGAAGCTACAACCAATAACTCAGATAACAATGTTATCATCAAACCCAATAAATCAGAAACTACAACCAATAACTCAGATAACAATGTTATCGTCAAACCCAAGAAATCAGAAACTACAACCATTAACTCAGATAACAATGTTATCGTCAAACCCAAGAAATCAGAAACTACAACCATTAACTCAGATAACAATGTTATCGTCAAACCCAAGAAATCAGAAACTACAACCAATAACTCAGATAACAATGTTAACGGTCAACCCAAGAAATCAGAAACTACAACCAATAACTCAGATAACAATGTTATCGGTCAACCCAAGAAATCAGAAACTTCAACCAATAACTCAGATAACAATGTTATCGTCAAACCCAAGAAATCAGAAACTACAACCAATTACTCAGATAACAATGTTAACGTCAAACCCAAAAAATCAGAAACTACAACCATTAACTCAGATAACAATGTTATTGGTCAACCCAAGAAATCAGAAACTACAACCAATAACTCAGATAACGATGTTATCATCAAACCCAATAAATCAGAAACTACAACCATTAACTCAGATAACAATGTTATCGTCAAACCCAAGAAATCAGAAACTACAACCATTAACTCAGATAACAATGTTATCGTCAAACCTAAGAAATCAGAAACTACAACCATTAACTCAGATAACAATGTTATCGTCAAACCCAAGAAATCAGAAACTACAACCAATAACTCAGATAACAATGTTAACGGTCAACCCAAGAAATCAGAAACTACAACCAATAACTCAGATAACAATGTTATCGTCAAACCCAAGAAATCAGAAACTACAACCAATTACTCAGATAACAATGTTAACGTCAAACCCAAAAAATCAGAAACTACAACCATTAACTCAGATAACAATGTTATTGGTCAACCCAAGAAATCAGAAACTACAACCAATAACTCAGATAACAATGTTATCATCAAACCCAATAAATCAGAAACTACAACCAATAACTCAGATAACAATGTTATCGTCAAACCCAAGAAATCAGAAACTACAACCATTAACTCAGATAACAATGTTATCGTCAAACCCAAGAAATCAGAAACTACAACCATTAACTCAGATAACAATGTTATCGTCAAACCCAAGAAATCAGAAACTACAACCAATAACTCAGATAACAATGTTAACGGTCAACCCAAGAAATCAGAAACTACAACCAATAACTCAGATAACAATGTTATCGTCAAACCCAAGAAATCAGAAACTACAACCAATTACTCAGATAACAATGTTAACGTCAAACCCAAAAAATCAGAAACTACAACCATTAACTCAGATAACAATGTTATTGGTCAACCCAAGAAATCAGAAACTACAACCAATAACTCAGATAACAATGTTATCATCAAACCCAATAAATCAGAAACTACAACCAATAACTCAGATAACAATGTTATCGTCAAACCCAAGAAATCAGAAACTACAACCATTAACTCAGATAACAATGTTATCGTCAAACCCAAGAAATCAGAAACTACAACCATTAACTCAGATAACAATCTTAACGGTCAACCCAAGAAATCAGAAACTTCAACCAATTATTCAGATAACAATGTTATCGTTAAACCCAAGAAATCAGAAACTACAACCATTAACTCAGATAACAATGTTATCATCAAACCCAAGAAATCAGAAACTACAACCAATAACTCAGATAACATCGTCAAAGTTAAGAAATCAGAAGCTAGCACTTATAAAACAGATATCAATATTGTATCTCAGCCTAAGAAACTAGAAGCCTCAACTGAAGATAAAGTTTTGTTGACTTCAGTTAACATTTGTGCAAATTCTGATGATTTGACTCAAGCCGACCTGAATGAAACTACATATACTAAAGAATACTTCCGAGAATGGCCGAAAATCTCCAGATGTAATTTCACGAATACTAAGTCAGACGTCAAGGATTTATCAGATGGTTCATATATCAATCAGCAGACGCCAGCCCAGACAGCATCTGTGTCCACCTCTGATTGGGTGTGGTCTGGCCTGGACAGCACCACTCTCCAGGTGTTGCTGCAAGAAGCAGAAGGCACAAACAATGAAAACACAACTGTCCAGTTAGAGGCCAGTCGAGTGAAATGGGGGACAACAATTGTGACTTCTTCCAAATTCAGAAAAAAATCACGACGTAAACTGAAAAAAAAGCATAAAAAATGGTCAGTGAACAATACATGAAAACTTTTTTATATGTGACATTTTCATCCATTTATAGTGAGATTATTGTGTACATTTTGTCCTGTCACGGCGAATTAAGTTGGAGTTATAATATACTTTTGCACTGAAATTTGACAATTAGGCTCACATTTAAACCCATTTAAAATTTTGTCTTTCTTCTATTTCATCATTTGTATTTATTATTAATTTTTTTATATCGTTTTTTATGTGTGTTATATTGTAAGGGAGCCAACTCTTAAGAAACTGGACCTTCACAACAAGACGCTACCGGAGGCCTTAGAAATCTACGACCGCTTTTATAACAGACAGCTAAAATGTAAGTTCTTTAATTTAAAATTTCTCATTAGAAAGGGCACATTGAGTGACGTCATTATGTGGTGTTATGTAGTATTATCTGGTGTTATGTACATGTAGGATTATTAGTATGGAACAAGAACGCGTTGTAAATAAACCATAAAAATCACCATAGTAACGAAAATGATTTAAATCGATTTACTATTTAAGAACAACAACTTCTGTGTTTTAATACTTTCGATGTAACAAGTACAGTTTGAAAAACAATAGAATAAAACATACTGACACCTGAGCCCTTTTTTTTTTCGTCCAATCAAAGTTTGTTTTTGTAATATTTTTGTATTTTACTGTTGTTATCATTGCCTCTGTTTAAAACATGCTGTATTTTTTTACGGCAGATTACAAGGAGCACGGATATCGAGATGAGGATAAATATATCTTTGTCGTAACTGGCCACTGCAAGAATAGACCGGGAAAACCGGCTAAAATAAAACCGGAGATTCAATCTAGAATTCGCAAGAATCGTTTGGGGTAAGAAATTAAAAAGTGATTGAGCACTTTGGCAGTAGTTTTATTTTTACTACACAAAGATGAAATATTGTGTATATGATAAAATAATCATAGAATAATATTATGGAATCCTAACAGATGTTAGTATTCTATTCGTTTGCAGTTATTGTTGCGTATTTTTCAATCTATTCATTAATTGATATTTTTTGGTGTTAAGTTTTATATATAAAAAAACGCACTTGTTAGAAGACCAAACAAACGTTTGGTCATGTAAGAAGTGCCTTTCCTATTCCTACCGCACTTGTTAGAAGACCAAACGTGAACATGACATATATAAATTTTATTTTTTTTTCAGAATTTTTTTTCAGGATTAGGGTTAGGGATAGGGATAGGGTTAGGGATAGGGTTAGGGTGTGGAGCAATATTATCTACGGCTGGTACACGAAGTAAAAAAAATACGAAGACCAAACGTTTGGTCATGTAACAAGTGCCATAAAAAAAAGTGAAAAGGGATGACACATTTTATATTTCATTTGATGCTTAACTGGCTAACTAAACAACGATTGTGATTTTTAAAAAAATGGATCCTTCAGATGGTGGTGGGCAGGCCCGTAGCCAGGTCAAAGTAAGCAGGGGGGGGGGCACCAATACCCAGCAAGGGGGTACTTTCTCATTTGAGTTACTTTTTCTTTATTTTTTCCTCTTTTTCTTCTTTTTAAGCGGGGGGGGGGGCACTCCACACCTAGCGGGGGGCACGGCCCCCCAGTGCCCCCCCCATGGCTACGGGGCTGGTGGTGGGCTCTGAATAGCACGAAAATGACGCTCCTTCTAACACCATTAAGAATCAGCTTAAAATGATAACAATGATAAAAGCCGTGACAGTACCAATGATGATAGTTAGTATGACAAATATAATAGATGATATCACAATGATGACGATGTCAATGATGATGATGTAAAATAAATAATATTAATAATACGTTTATTTTTACCTCAGAAAAACTTAACGTATGATTTTTTCCACCCCCCCCTCCTCCCAGTCATTTTTGGTTTAACAGCGATGGTGAGGTGATGATAGAGTTTGATTGCGGTCAGTAGTGTGACAACGCTTTGAACGGAGACTGTGGTCAGCAATGTGGCAACACTTTTAACATAAATGTGGTCAGGAATGTGGCATCGCTTTGAACATTGATGTGGTCAGTAGTGTGGCATTTTCTGAAACAGTGGCTATAGTCTACACTTGGACAACTGCTTAGACAGCAAATATTGATTAACGCAACCATTGTGAATATTTTTTTTTAGCTCAGTGTAACGTCCACATAAATATAAGCGTCGTCATCACCTATGCATGTTGTGTTGTCCATATTATTACAGTTTACTTGTGGTAGCGTTCAGTTTAGTTGCACATCTCAGGGGCCGATCCAAGGGGGGGCCTAAGGGGCACGTGCCCCCCCTAAGAGAAGTGTTGGCATAAGGGGCACGTGCCCCCAAAAATTGCTGAAAGGTACGTGACCATAATTTCCATACACATTTGAGACGTATTTATTTTTGTTCAACTTAAAATTTGTTGAAATTCGTATATATGTAAATGTTATTCACTGACAGGTGTAATTCCCAACTTAAATTTAGAATAAAAACTGCAAAAACATGGTCGGTGTTAACATATTATTCGCTGCAAAATTTGTACCTAATTCATTATTGTAGAGTACGAAGGATTGGTGCAGATATTCATAAATCTATTTTTATTAATCTTGAGTTTGCGCACCGCACTTTTCAAAATACTATGAATTATGTTTATGTGTAATATTACTATGTGACGTAGTTTTTTCTAGTTGACGTCATATATTAAGTTGCTTAGAGACAAGCTTTGTGGATTGAGTTAGTTGCTTTCTAGTTCATGAACATATAAGATGTACTTTGTAGATTAACTCTAGAAGAAGTTAATATATTAGTTGCTGTTTAGATTATGAAGATATAAGACATGTTATTAACTCTGGAAGAAGTTAATATATTTACTTTCACGTAGCAACTCATGGATATTATTTGATCTTTCTAAGACGTGCCTTTATCATTTAACATATTTACTACATTAATGTCTTTGTCAAATAAATGTACCAATGAATCAGCAACATTGAGTTGAGCATTAATTCAAGAATTGTTTGTGTGCGGAATAAGAGACACGCTACCACAGTACG
>JAGDYQ010000437.1:279803-301487 GCA_021962125.1 Bulinus truncatus | reverse complement strand
TACGTATTGCTTAGGACCTAGAACGTTCTTTGGTTCTCACTGAGGATCGAACCAAGGACTCTCAGGTCGACAGTCAAGAATCTTCACCACTCGGCCATTAGTCCCACATAACAATTTAAGTTTTTTTTTTTAAATTTAAAATATTTGTTAACTGAGTTTAGTAGCTAATAAATGAAATAAAGGTTGTTTTATTGAGAAATAATTACTTTAAAAGTAAACATTTCGAACAAATATTGAAATATTTGTAAAATGGTTTAGTAAGATATAAATACGAGAACTTGATTATTGATTATTGATTATTGTTTATTGATACATATCAAGTGTAAAGTGAAACTAAAATTTAAATTCTTAGAACTGCAACCGCATAACGTTTGGACACATATAAAAAAAAACAAATATTTCATCAATAATTGGATTACTGCAGATCAATCAAGTCTTTGTTCTATCGGTGCAATCAATATGAATAACTAGAGTTATCACTACAGCAAAGTTCAACAAGTTTTATGACGACCGTTTTATCTATTAGATACGATAAAAGAATACTCAGAACTAAGGCACTAGACAAATCTTATCAACATTTTAATGAGTCAGAATATTACACAGACCAATAAACTATTACAATATTGTACGAAAAGTATTGTTAGCCCATCGAACGACGGGCTGAATTTTATATTTTTTTTATAAAAAAAACAACATTTTTTTAAACATTAGCAAGGCTCGTCTATTTTTCAATACAATTAAACTCAGCTGTCAACATATACAAAACAAACAATAGTTGTGAGCGAGTGATGATTGGCAACTCAAACTACAGTTACTGCTTATTGATAGAATCATTAACGTTTAAATAAACTTTTTGGTCCCTCATTTTGCTCATAATATTTACTTTGTGCAGAAATGACCTACCATTTCATACGTCACAAATTAACGTTATGCCTACGTCAACGCTAACCAACTAAACCAAACCAACAACCAACCAAACAAACCAACCGACTGACCCTACAAATCAAACCAAACAACCAACCAAACCAACTAACTAATTCAACCAAAGAACCTAATCCAAGCAACCCAAGCCAAAGTCGTCACTGCCACATCGTTCACAATAACGTTTTAACAACGATAACCAAATATAACCAAACCAATCCAACCAAACAAACCAACCAAATCAATCAACCAAAGCAAAACAACCAAATCAATCAACCCAAGCAAACCAACCAACCAAACCAAACAGAACAATATTAGATAAAGATATGGGTGCTAATTTATGTCACCCGTTACGTTTACTAATAATTCTCTCATATTAAAATCAAAACGAAACAATAAAAAATGTTTTATAAAAAATGGAACTAAAAAAGTAAAAATAAGCTACATTATTAGTGCTATTTCTACCCTTACAAAGGGCAAGTTGATGTGGCACGATACAGCACCAGATAAAAAGTGTACCATCGGGAAATTACGTCATAGAGGTTTTTTTATTTTTAATTTATAGGGACGGCTTTCCAACACCGTGATTACTTTTCTTCAAAATACTAATGGTGAAATGAACTCACTTGTATTCGTTTTATTAGAAGATCGGAAAAGTAATGGAATTTGAATTTTTAAGACTTAATTTTTGTGTAGACTAATTCTCAGTCAATAGTTATCAAACTCAAATAGCTAAATAAAATGATTAGAGATTTGTTGACAGTGAACAGTGTATCTCATCTATGTATAACATGAAAACTATGTCATGACCAACAGTTTATATTAGTTTTTCAGCTTTATTAACACCCAAATTTTATATGTAATTAGACTGTTTCAGATTATTATTACACACATGTCGACATTCAGAGATGTGCAAGTAATAAAAAGGAAGACATATTCACAAAATGTAAATAATACAGAAAGCCATCAATATTTGGAAAGTCATATATCAATGATTTTAAAAATGCCCTCATTTGTGTGGCACCTAAATATTGATACACAATAGTGTAGCACCTAAATATTGATACACAATAGTGTAGCACCTAAATATTGATACACAACAGTGTAGCACCTAAATATTGATACACAATAGTGTAGCACCTAAATATTGATAATGACAATAGTGTAGCACCTAAACATTGATACACAATAGTAGCACCTAAATATTGATACACAATAGTGTAGCACCTAAATATTGATACACAATAGTGTAGCACCTAAATATTGATACAACAACAGTGTAGCACCTAAATATTGGTAACAGTAGTGTAGCACCTAAATATTGATACACAATTAGTGTAGCACCTAAAATATTGATATTACGGTAGTGTAGCATCTAAATATTGATACACAGCTAGTGTAGCACCTAAAACATTGATGCACAATTATAGCACCTAAATATTGATACACAAATAGTGTAGCAAACAGCACTAAATATTGACATACAAATGAGGTGTAGCACCTAAATATTGATATACAACAGTGTAGCACCTAAATATTGACACACAATGTTGCTTTCTAAATATTGGTAACAGTAGTAGCACCTTAAATATTGATACACAGTAGTGCATAGCACCTAAATATTGATACACAGTAGTGTAGCACCTAAATATTGACACACAAAGTGTAGAACCTAAATATATTGATACACAATAGTAGCACCTAAATATTGATTTTACAACGCGTAGCCATCTAAATATTGATACACAAGTAGTGTAGCACCTAAATATTGATATTACAACAGTAGTAACACCTAAATATTGATATACAGCAGTGTAGCACCTAAATATTGACACAAATGGTGTAGCAATGCAAATATTGTAACATGATGTGTAGCACCTAAACATTGATACACAATAGTGTAGCACCTAAATATTGATACACAGTAGTAGCACCTAAAATATTGACACACAAAAGCGTAGAATATAAATGTATAACAATGGTGTACCTATCTAAACATTATACACAGTGTAGCATCTAAATATTGATACACAGTAGTGTAGCACCTAAATATTGATATACAATAGTGTAGCACCTAAATATTTGATATACAACATTGTAGCACTTAAATATTAATACACATAGTGTAGCACCTAAATATTGTACACAGTAGTGTAGCACCTAAAACATATTGATACACAATAGTGTAGCACCTAAATATTGATACATTAGTGTAGCACCTAAATATTTATTACACAGTAGTGACCTTTAAATATTGATACACAATAGTGTAGCACCTAAATATTGATACACAATAGTATACCAGCACCTAAATATTGATACACAATAGTGTAGCACCTAAATAATGATACACAATAGTGTAGCACCTAAATAGTGATACACAATAGTGTAGCACCTAACATTGATTTATTAAATATATAAATACATAAATATTAATAGTACTGTAGAATAATTCACACATCTGTCGGTTTTCAAAAAAATCAAGTTAAACTGACGATGCTTCAATATTGATACACAGTAGTGTAGCACCTAAATGATTGATACACAATTGTGTAGCACCTAAACATTGATACACAATGAGTGTAGCACCTAAATATTGATACACAAATAGTGTAAAAACCTAAATATTGATACACAATAGTGTAGCACTAAATATTGATACACAATAGTGTAGCACCTAAATATTGATTATACAACAGTGTAGCACCTAAATATTGATACACAATAGTGTAGCACCTAAATATTGACGCACAATGGTGTAGCACCTAAATATTGACACACAATAGTAGTACCTAAATATTGATCACACAATAGTGTAGAACCTAAATATTGATACACATATAGTGTAGCACCTAAATATTGATACACAACAGTGTAGCACCTAAATATTGATACACAAATAGTGTAGCACTAAATATTGATACACAACAAATATAGTAGCACCTAAATATTACGATACACAATAGTTTTAGCACCTAAATATTGATACACAACAGTTGTAGCTACCTATATATTGATACACAATGGTAGCACCTAAATATTAATACAGTAGTGTAGCACTAATCGTTTACAATAGTGCTTTCTAAATATTGATACACAATAGTGTAGCACCCCACAAATATTGATACTACAACAAATGATAACGTAGCACCTAAATATTGATACACAATAGTGTAGCACCTAAATATTGATACACAATGGTGTAGCACATAAATTATTGATACACAATAGTGTAGCACCTAAACATGATACACAATAGTGTAGAAATTCCTAAATATTGATACACAACAGTGTAGCAACTAATAGGTGATACACAATAGTGTAGCACCTAAACATGTGATACACAATAGTGTAAACACATAAATATTAATATACTGTAGAATAATTCACACATGTGTCGGTTTTCGAAAAAAAATCAAGTTAAACTGACGATGCTTATTCTGTATAAAGTATTTGAATTGAATATTTCTATTAGATAACTTGATAACACATACATATGTATAACTGTTTAGCTTATAAGTTATATAAAAAAGCATTAATAAATGGTGAATTGTTATACAAGAATTTTTTTATATTATAATTTCTTACGTTATATTTATGGCAATAATATTGTGGAATGCAATCTAGTTTTATTAGTACTTAATACTTTAAAATATTTAGGTTAAAGAATTTAAAGTCCGTAAATAAACTTTGTATTACAGTGCTTGTGTTATGTGTTAGTTAAATACAGTTATATATGGCTGGTGTGTTATTTATTGTCAGGTAGAAATCTCAATGTTAAATATAAAATAGTGGGGTCGGAGGGTTTAACTTTGTAAATCATACCGACTATCTACCTGAGGGTCCTGGGTTCGATCTCCGGCGAGAACCACTGGATTTGTTCATGTCACTGATGAAAGTTCTATCGAAGTCTCCTTGGTGCCTTCATAGCGATTGTGTTCTCGAATAAGGTCTGAACGAATGAAGGTAGTCGGCAGAACCTTACCATTGATGGTTTGATTAGTTTAAGTGAAAACATTATGTCTATACAGTAAATAGTATACATTATTTAGTATATAATATATAATAATTAGTAAAAAGTAAATATAATACATTATTTAGTATATAATATATAGTGGTGTAGATACTCGACTGTCGACCTGAGAGTCCTGGGTTCGATCCTCAGTGATGCCCATGGAAATTTTTCCAGGTGAAATTTGGTACAAAGTCGTCCCACAAGTTCACCCAGCTTTAAATGGGTACCTGACTTTATGGTTGGGGGACAGCGAAGGCAACTGGGCATTGTGCTAACCACACAATCCCTTCATGCCTAGGTTATAGAAACAGATGAATTCTACTCTTCATCTGCCCCGATGGCCCGTTAGGGCTAAGGGAACTTTTTTTTTATATAGTAAATAGTATACTGTAAATAGTATACATTATTTAGTATATAATATATAGTAAATAGTATACAGTAAATAGTATACGGTATATTGTATATAGTGTAGGTTAAATAGTATATAGTTTACAGTATATAGTATTAAGTAAATAGTATACAGTAAATAGTATACATTATATAGTATACAGTAAATAGTATGCAGTATATATTATACAGTATATAGTATACAGAATATAGTATACTGTATGTAGTATACAGTATATATTATATAGTACATAATATACATTATGTAGTATACAGAGTATAGTATACAGCAAATACAGCCCTAAACTTCTCATCGAACAAAATGGCATATATTTCAGGTCACCTGCTGATTATGAGGAAGGGGGTACATAATATTGCTAATATATAACAATAATTCTTAATCAATTTAGTGTTAGATACTATGTAGACAGTACATATTTGATATTTTCCCTAAATTAACTTCTAAGTATTTATATGAAGAAGATATTCTGGATCAGAGAGAAACCAAACGAAGAAAACGAAATAATTTTTTTCAGCATAATGCGGATGTGTTTCGATGTTCCAATAAATGTAAAAGCTGCTACTGGGCCAAATGTCTTATTTGCTGTTCACCGAATTTCAGAATTTCCGAGACCATGGAGATCTACTTTGACCTACTTTACACATGTCCTGGCTCTTATTTCAGTTTGCGTTTTGTTGCTTCAGTAATGACCTACTATGCTGTCATAATGCAACAGCAGAAACCCCTGTAAATATAAGTGGCTTTTTTCAGAAATATTAAAAAAATATTTGTGGACATTTCAGAAATAGCGAAAGTTCTAAAATTTTAACGTTCCTAAATTAGTGACACTGCAAATAATCTAACATTAGGCCTATAATGATGTCTAACCTAGGCCTATAATGAAGTCTAACATAGGCCTATAATGATGTCTAACCTAGGCCTATAATGAAGTCTAACATTAGGCCTATAATGATGTCTAACCTAGGCCTATAATGAAGTCTAACCTAGGCCTATAATGAAGTCTAACCTAGGCCTATAATGATGTCTAACTTAGGCCTATAATGGTGTCTAACCTAGGCCTATAATGAAGTCTAACCTAGGCCTATAATGATGTCAAACCTAGGCCTATAATGAAGTCTAACCTAGGCCTGTGAAGTTTCCAAATTGATTAAAATTATGTCCCATATAACAAAGGTTGGAATGGATGCATTAAAAAAAATAAAATCATTTACACAAATGATAAAAAGAAACAATCATAATTCTTTTAATGAATTTTTTTAAGGGTATGCGATTAATCTCACCAGTTTAGCTATGACAGGCAATGAGAGATAGCGTAATACTATTTATTTTTGGGGATAGCTTCGGTTACTCTAACTTTTTACTTCCTGAAAGACTCAAATATTCTGTTCAAATATCGATCGTAACCTTAACATTTTAAATGATTTACATATTTTTCGTTTAAATGTTCTAAACCAGTGGTTCCCAAAGTATAGGGTCTGTTTAAGGAAAGTAAATATATTTGATAAAGAAATGGGTAGTTGACTACTGCAAGAACCAAACTGGTTTTTATTTATTAAATGGTTCTCAAAAATACACAATTTTGTACACTTAATTATGTGATGTGCATTATTTCATTTTATATTTTAGATAAATAATCTTTGCAGACACCTGCGTCTTATTCTAAACTAAATTGAAAATAATTTTTAGTAACACATTAAAAGATTAATTTAAAAAAAATAAACGATGTAAGATTTCAACAGAGCATTTTGTTAAAACTAGGGTTTCTCTCCAGGGATTTCGGGTTGCACGGAAAATGATTCAATTTATTCACTTAAAACTAAAACTAAAAATCATACAAATTATTTCATCACATTGCATCAGAATCATTTTCTGAAATCAATCAACGGAGTTTTTTTGACATCACGAGAACATTTTGTTTTCAATTGACGAGAGTTTCGCATTACGAGCACCTCTGTTGAAATACGTTTTTGTAAAGATTCCCTAACTAGTAAAATACAACAAGGAAAAATCAGTACATAATTATTAATATTTATATGAATTGTCATTGCTATAAATATAAGTGTGGATACCCATCTAGGTATTTATATTATTTATTGCTACCTATCAACTTATGTATAAGTTTATTCAGTTCAGTATTTTGTAATCTTCCGCGCTTTTAATACTAGTAATTATAATTTACATAAATATATGTAGGATATAATATATGCATGATGTAATAAAAGTATGATATAATATGTGTATGATAGAATGATTCTGTATTTACTTTCAAAACATTTTTATAAAGTTTTTTTTTTTAAAAAAGGTTTCTTGTTTATATTATTTTATACTGCCTGTACCCTGCAAAAACCTTTGCATTGAGTTATATTCCCTTAGGTTCTAGGTTATTTTTGGTTTTGGACAGATCCGATTTTTTCATGATTTTTATTACTCGTGTTTACGTTTGTCGATTTTAAACTGGAATACTGCTGAATTAATTCTTTACTTTCGATTTAACACAGAACCCACACCGCTATTATTTATATATTTTACTGTTGATAGAGTTAAAGTTGCAATTGTTGCACACTTCCGCCTTGTTTTCGCATGTCCCTAAAGACTAAATTAAGCTTCACTATTTTGCGCATGAATGCACAGGTACTATATTAGATTTTTTTGTTACATGATAACCTAAAGGCGAATGCTACAAAATGCTATTTCATGGAATCAAAATGATTAAAATCGTGTATTGTCTTGAAAAATCTACACTTGGGCCAAACGTGAGTTTTCTCACTAAATTAGAACAGGTTCTAAAGTTAGCTGCAAGATTTAAGAACATACCCACAAACAGTGAATCCCACATTCTCTCAAACACACAGAAAGTTAAACAAATGAAAAAATAATAGACAGGTAATAAAATAACATATCTATTATCTAACACGGTATTCTTCAACACGGCTTTGCTCTAACACGTCTAGAAACTTGACAAGTTATCTAACAAGGAAATGAAATTATAAAAATTACTCAAATGTACGTAAAACCGTTATATTTTCTTTTATTTCTGTGAACAGCATTGGGAACACCCAACTAATATTTACTGGTTTGTGTTGTAACAATAAATACTTAGTTCTTAGGGCGCATAACTTTAGTCATTTATATTTAGTACTTGTATTTAGCAATTAACAAAACGTCTTAGGTTTATGCTGAACAATAAAGTATTCTTTTCAAGATAAAAAGAAAAACAAATTGTGCTATTTTGCTTTTGCACAATTTAGCCATTAGTTGGCTAGCTTATGTATCTTTCAAGAAAATATCCCATTATTGGCTCATCAAAAATATTGTCTATCTATCTATCTATCTATCTATCTATCTATCTATCTATCTATCTATCTATCTATCTATCTATCTATCTATCTATCTATCTATCTATCTATCTATCTATCTATCTATCTATCTATCTATCTATCTATCTGTCTGTCTGTCTGTCTGTCTGTCTGTCTATCTATCTATCTATCTATCTATCTGTCTATCTATCTATCTATCTATCTATCTATTTATCTATCTATCTATCCATCTATATATCTATTCAACAATCAATCTATAAGTCATTCTTTCTAATCTATCTTTCTGTCTGTATTTTTGTCTGTAGTGTTGCTTTATGGTCAAGTTTATTATCTATCTATCTAATCTATCTATCTATCTATCTACTTATCTATCTATCTATCTATCTATCTATCTATCTATCTAGCTGACTATCTACTTATCTATCTATCTATCTATGTATCTATTTATTTAATGTATTTATCAATCTATCTAATGTATCTATCTATCTATCTAACTATCTACTTATCTATCTATCTATCTAACTATCTACGTATCTATCTATTTAATGTATCTATCAATCCATCTAATCTATCTATCGATCTATCTATCTATCTATCTAACTATCTATCTATCTACTTATCTATTTATCTATCTTACTATCTATGTATCTATCTATTTAATGTATCTATCAATCTATCTAATGTATCTATCTATCTATCTATCTGACTATCTACTTATCTATCTATCTATATATCTAACTATCTAACTATCTACGTATCTATCTATTTAATGTATCTATCAATCTATCTAATCTATCTATCTATCTATATAGCTATCTAGCGAAATATCTACGTATCTATCTATTTAATGTATCTATCAATCTATCTAATGTATCTATCTATCTATCTATCTATCTATCTATCTATCTATCTATCTATCTATCTATCTATCTATCTATCTATCTATCTATCTATCTATCTATCTATCTACTTATCTATCTATCTATATATCTATCTATCTAACTATCTACGTATCTATCTATCTATCTATATCTATATCTATCTATCTATCTATCTATATATATATGTATATATATATATATATATATATACAAGGACGTACCCGGGGGGGGGGAAGGCTAGGGGGGCTGTAGCCCCCCCCTCCCCAAATAAATTCTAAAAATCAAATTTTATTATAAAACATACTTCTTTATCATTGTGTTCCAATATTTTCTTTTATAAAACTCTCCGCACAGCCCCCCCCCCCCAAGCCGCACAGCCCCCCCCCCCGAAACAAAATCCCTCGTATGGCCTTGTATATATATATATATAATCCATCCATCTATATATATTTGTATGTGTGAGTGTAAATAATAGAAACATATGAAAGTAATTAATAAATCGACAATGGCGCCCACGCTTTCAGAGCCATCATGATTTCTATAAATGTTTGTATGACCTATGACATTATATTTAGTTCTTTTATTGCATTTTATTACTATAGGCTTTCTTTTTTTGGAATTATTTTTTTTTCTTAAAAGCTTTTACTTTGCCAAAATGTCAATGTGTTTGGTGAACAATACATTGCTCAGTTTAGACTGCCTAGTATAAACTATTGTTCGTGTATTTCCACAGGTTTAGGTTACTGTTGAACAAAACAAAGTTAAAAACAGCATACACATACAATTTGTCTGTCAGGCTTTGCCTCAGCTGACAAGCTTGTTGCCAATTTGTGCCTGAGATACGTTTGACAGTATTTATGTTATGGTTAACGTGCAACAGGTGAATATGCTCGCAGTATTGATTTAGTACTGTCCGGATTGATCTGAGCTTACATAGATAACATTAACCTCTACTCGCTACTTGAGTAGCCACCAACTTCTGATAACACAGATATCACTTGACAGATAATCTCCTGACTTTTTTTTTTTAGGAGCATCTAATCTCGTATTTAGGTTACAATAAATATTGTTACATGGAGATAATTCTTTCCTTTACATTTTTTACGGAAATCATAAGAAGAAATGTATTGCTAGCCTAGGACAACGTGACAGGCATTGATTTTAATCTCTTTGTGTTTGGAGAACATTTTTATACATAAAAAATATAAGATGAGCGAATAAATAATATTTTATTTATAAAAAGATACAAGCGCTTCGCATAACGAAAGTTTCGACACATCGATTCTGCAAATTTTCAACCCATGCGTCCATGTGTGGCATCTGTTTTATCGCACACACAAAGTACAAACTTCACACATCCTATGTAAGGAGCGACCGATAATCGGATCGCTATCGGTATCGGACCGATATTGGCAATATCAGGCTAATATCGAGATCGTAGCTGATATTTGTAGAGGAGCGACTGATAGTCGAACCGATATTGTTGCATACTATGGTTTCTCATCTCAATGTGCCTTCCTTCCAAAATCATAATATAGCAAGAAAGTAATCGCTCACCTTATCTATTAACGTTGGTTTGTATACCTCCCCCCTCGCCCAACGAGTTTCCACTTTAGACACAGCAGCACAAAGATGACGTCATTTACCACGGGTTGGATCGAGCTGAAGCCGGTCAAATTTACTTTTAATCTTCTTTAGAAGATTTTGCTTGCCTATCTTACTATCAACTATTTGTTAAAGTGCTTTAAAAGAACAACAGAAAAAAATTGTATTGTAAATGACATTTTCTTTGATGTTACCGCATGGCAGTTCAGCCAAAATTTTGATGGTCGGCTTTCATTTTTCATCTTCTGTTCTGTTCTTTTCTCTTTCGTGTTGTCAACATTAGAACTTACTTTTTCGTCTCATTTTAAGTTATACTTAACAGTTGTATCAGGGACGGGGCAGGCGTGAGTGTTTGCGGTTTAACTCTTAGAAAATCTATTGATGTTTTTATTGCTACATGTGAAAGCACAATCGAAAATATGCCTTTCCATCATTGACATCGCTAGTTTCAGAACGCGTTAATTAATCGACTTGCCAGGCGATAAATGATGCCTAGCTGTTGACAAACACGTTGACAAAACAATCGAAACATAGATTTTAACTTCAATGGAAACAGCAGTTGAAGATGAAGTTGGCTCAATTAATACTATATTTACAACTGCCGATTGCTGAACGTCCATGCTTGAAGTTTATTATGTTGGTATTAGTTAGAACCCAGTGTTATACTCTCTGGATAGCATGAATCCCAGGATAGGTCCAGGGTAATTTTCTTCTCCCCGGATATTGTTGGAGCACAAAAAAACGAGGCTGGGAAAGGTACCAACCCACACGAATCCCTATACAATAGCCGTGGTTAGAGAATTATCATTATAAACGGGTTCATTATACGCTATAGTACCTTCACCGATACCTACAATTATATAATGTTAACTAGTGAATGAAAGTTTTCTCTTTTACACTGACAGAGAAGGGAGCAGAGGTTTACTTGTCGAAGGGACTTAAATAACAAAACATCTTCATTATATATTATAAGTGGGGCTTCAGCTCGACATACGTCGGGGTGAGAGTGTGTTGAAGTGGACGAACTTAAACTTCAAATGGTTGAGTGAAATCTGTTATTTATCGATTTGGTGAACTTCCGCATTTGGACCAAATTAACGCATTAAGTGTTGCGTTAAAAATTTTAATCGCAAATTTTTTTTGGCTCATTAATCGTAAATTAACGCGTTTAATATAGAACCCTAATTAATACATTTTTACTTTTTTAGTTTGACATGAATTATTTACAACTTTATCTTACTTTTCTGTTTGTGAACAAGTAAAAAGAAAAAATAACAAATTGTTTGTTATAAGTTTAATTTTAAACAATAAATGCAGTACGATTTCAGATTATGTGCAGGCATGGTTAAAGTTTCTGACTTCGGATCTTTCGGTGCCTGTCTTTTCAAATCTTTTGTTTTTATAATCTTCTAATCATCTGCAAGACACCCTTTCATTAATAGCAAAATATCGGTATCGGTATCGGCAAAAATGCTGAGGGAAAATATCGGTATCGGAATATCGGTAAAAAGGCATATCAGTCGCTCCCTAATCCTATGTGTGTATAATGTTCTATTCCGTCTCCCTCGTGTTGTAATTTTGTTCCTGTTTCGACGTGACCCCTATAACTGACTCCTATGACTGAAAATGACACTTGCTTATCATTTTTGTGGGTAACTCGGCATCACTTCGGCTGTAAACCCGATCTGAATTTCTTAAATTATAGGTTTAAATCTCATCGAGTCTAGTAACTCAAAGGCGTAAATTGCGCTTTACCGACCTGGAGGACTATAAAAAAAATGCCGCCGTTTCAAAATCAGATCGTTATAAGAGTCAAACGACTTCCAAACCGAACTAAATATATTAATATTACTTAGAATATGAACATGTTTTGAAAATTTGAACGTTATTTCACTGTTTTTGTTAATTTTAGATCTTTACACATTGTGATATCATTTTCATACGATACTCGCCATACACCCACGCAAACGACCTCTAATAAGCCCCGCATACTGCAATACACGCTTTGAAGATCTATTTTTAACTTCTTCAGTTCATCATTCTTTTGATTTTTTGAGAGATTTATTTAATATACCCAGTATTTCCCATTGACAATTGTCTAATTAAACAGTTATTTGTCTCAGTTGGCAGTTATTTGTCTCAGTCGGCAGTCATTTGTCTCAGTTGGCAGTTATTTGTCTCAGTGGACAGTTATTTGTCTCAGTCGGCAGTTATTTGTCTCAGTCGGCAGTTCTTTGTCTCAGTCGGCAGTTCTTTGTCTCAGTTGGCAGTTATTTGTCTCAGTCGGCAGTTATTTGTCTCAGTTGGCAGTTATTTGTCTCAGTCGGCAGTTATTTGTCTCAGTTGGCAGTTATTTGTCTCAGTCGGCAGTTCTTTGTCTCAGTCGGCAGTTATTTGTCTCAGTCGGCAGTTCTTTGTCTCAGTTGGCAGTTATTTGTCTCAGTTGGCAGTTATTTGTCTCAGTCGGCAGATTGTCTGATTGGTCGGCAGTTATTTGGTCTCAGTTGCGCAGTTATTCGCCTCATCGGCAATTTATTTGTCTCGGTCGGCAGTTATTTGTCTCTGTGCTGGCAGTGTATTTGTATCAGTCAGCAGTTATTTGTTCTCAGTTGGCAATTATTTGTCTCTGGTCATAGCTTTCAGTTGTCCTTAGTTGCAAGTATTAGCCCCAGTCGGCAGTTATTTGTCTCAGTCGGCAGTTATTTGTCTCAGTTGGCAGTTCTTTGTCTCAGTCGGCAGTTCTTTGTCTCAGTTGGCAGTTATTTGTCTCAGTCGGTGCCCTTTTGTATTCAGTTGGCAGTTATTTTGTCTTGAAGTCGGCAGTGCTCGTCTCAGTGGTGGCAGTTATTTGTCTCAGTTGGAAGTTATTAGAATAACTGATTTATATTTTATTCGGATTTAGTTTGTATTCTAAGAAATCGTGGCACAAAACCCCAGCCCACCTTTACAGTCACCGACCTATGTCTTCTGTGGTGTATTCATTAATTATGGCTCCCACGCTTTTATTTAGTCAATATTTTGATGAACTAAGTCGAAGGATTTTTTTTTTACTTTTTAGTAAAGTCAAGAATAGATTAATTTAAAAAAAAGAGTTTTCTTTTTCATATTATTTTATTTATAAATCAGGTTTTTGTTTGTGTAGTTGATATAATTTAAAAAGTGGTGCACATGTTGTGATAACAAAAAGACTTAACAATCGTTTGTTTTAAATTTTTCATACTATATTTGACTTTATTTTGTTGCCAAATGTTGTATAAGATTAAACATAATTCAACAACTTAAAACAACCAACAAACTTCTGAAATTTCAAACTGAACTGGAAAATCCATAATTCTCTTTTCGCTGATTCATGCTTTAGTCAAACGTTATCAAAAAAAGAGTAATAAAGCTTCAGTCTCCTCTTAGAATTTGAATCAATTGACTTTTTAAATAGTGCATATCGGCCTGAGACTGCATACATAAGAGTAAAATTTTCAATCGATTGAGCTTAGGAGGTTGATGACTTCAAATTGATTCGTCCGGGTATATATCGCCAGAGCTAAATACGAACTAAATCAGTCGCTAATTTTGTAATGAGATTTTACTGTTCATAATTTTTTCAACAAAAATGTTTAGTCATACTAAGTATGAATATGAAGGAACTTAATTTACATACTACCTGACCAATGAGTATATTATAAGTAATGAGAAGTATGTAACGTTCAAATTCTGGTACCAATGTTCTTGAGACTGTGGAATCACGTTTACTGGGTGATCTGCTTTAAGATTGCAGTCAATCAACATTAGTCTGTTTTTAGACTCTGTTTAGTTTGTTCCATACAAGAAACACTTGCTCACAAAATTGATGTGGACCTCAAATAAGTAGACCAGAGATTGGCAACCATGTTTTTTAGGTGTGGAAATGCCGCTTCTGGCAAACATCCTTAAAACTACAACAATAGAACTGACTTGAATGTCTCCTTCAGGTCATAATCTGCTTGTAGGTCAAGCAGCTCTTACTAATATTCTGGAGCCATAAAAAAGATTTAATATCCTAAATTCAAATCAAATATTCAAAATAAAATTTCACAAATGTAGGCAAAACTCTAAATAAAGAAAATCAACATCGACATAATACATGCACATGGGCCGCATAATATACTCTGACAGGCCGGATGCGGCCCGCGATTCGTAGTTTGCCCACCGCTGAAAGGTTCGATTCATCATTGTCTTCATTTCTACTTTTAACACACTGGCTTTTGACAATACGTAGACATAGTCTGTTCCAGATTTCTCTAGCAACTAAATGATGGTGATGACTAATAAATGACGCAAGTAAATGAGAACAAATATTTGGCATGTTTTCATTTCTGCGTTAAACCTAAACAAATTACTCTCAGTCCTGGGAGGACTCCAAAGTTGAGCCCCCCCCCCCCCTTCGTTCTTTACTAAATCCGCATTCTTAGTCCGAGCAAACAAGAAAGTGAACTAAACATATAGTAATCATGTTTGCAAATTCTATCAAATACACTTAAATTTTGAACGTCCGGTATGTGCTATTTATGAGCAGGTTTGTTTTTAAGAACATTAATTAAAAAATCTCTGTAAAGTAAAGTGGCTAGAAACGTTTTTGAAACTTTGTTCAATTTATAGTTGACGCTTCTCTCTCTCCTCCCCCCACCATAACCTTTTATTTTCTTGCTTGGTAAATATAAAGTAGGAAGTATGTTTGCTTCCTAACTATCCAAATACATGATATGTTTAAATGGGTAACAGGCTTTAGTGAGTGGTACATTAAGTCGACCAACCTCCGATTCCCCACTTTTCATAAAGGGCTACTTTACTTGGAGATTTTTACTTATATGTACCTAACAGTATGGAAACCAAAAGTTTGTTTCAATGTCCGTGATGACACTGAATTATCTTTTATAAAAAAAAAGTATTTGATGTTTTGGTTAGCACTTTTGATGTGTTTGCTATGTTTTGGGTGTTTGTCCTCCAGTTGACAATTGCTAACTCAGCATTTATTCTTTGAAGGTGCTGACTGCTGTTATTCCTAGAATTCATCAACATTGTCCAACTTAGAATAAATGGGACTCCAAGAGGGTTTAGCAAGTGATAGCTTACTATTTACACCGTCTTGGTACTTCATTACACAAATTTTAATTGACTTATTCAAATAAGACGCATTATTGTTGAGATCTTGAAATAGTTACTGCAAAATATGTGTACTAGCAAAGTGATGGGGAATCTAGGAATTATACATATGAATGAAACAAAACAGGTTAAAAACCATATTAAAAGAATAGCTTTCAACAAACTTAGCTTGGTTTGTAGATGTATAACTTCACTTTACATATGTAGTAGGGTGGAGTGAAAAAAAATGTTATTGTAATAGTTCAAAATGGTTGCCAAATGGTCTAAGTAGTTACGGCCTAAAATAGATTTAATGTAGTGTAACGTTTCTCGGTGCCTCAAAGACCTTAAATTTTTGAAGCATACAAACTTTTAAGCACAATAACAATTTTGAATGAAATCAACATCTCAATAGAGATATTCGTAATGTTAATTTGCAAATATGAACTGCTGAACTAAATTATGTTTATGAATTAACAATCTAACGATTTACAATAAGCCAGGATCGTCGATTTTTCTTAAAGCAGGAGACCAATAACGTGACATGGAGATGGTCTTCCACAAATGCATGTCACTATCTTTGCACGGCGGTTTTTGTTTTAATGTTAAACCAAACCATAAACCCTCACAATATAAGTTGAACGTCCTTGTAGCTCAAATGACGGAGACATCGTTACAACATACAAACGAAGTATCCTGTTCATCGTTGTTAACCAGCGTGCATGAGACAATTTGCCAGAATCGCGGCGAGCAAGATCATTGGAACAGTTTCTTCTAATTACAGTTTCACAGAGTTCCATAAGTTTTTATTGATCTGTGCTTAAATCATCAAAGAAAATTTCCGGAAACTCAGCATTTATCCTATTGAAAGCAACTGGTGGGGAGTTTCAAAACTGTGAATTATAACTCAAATAGGACCTAAAAATCCGCCAGGACCACTTGTTTGACTATGGAGGTGTTGGATTAAATGCTGAAGTGGCAATTCATTCGCATGCAACTGATATACTAGCCATTAAACAGGCTTATTCAATTTTTCTTCTATAAGCCGTATTCAGCCATTTTTTAAAACCTGTATCTTTTGCTGTACCATCGCAACCAATAACCAATAACTTATCCGTGCTGATTGTGTTTTGGACAAAAAAGTCAAACATAATTTTGTAGCAGCACCAGAAGAAGGTAAAATGTGTCCAACATACTCTGATCCTGGCTCGTTGATTAGTGCAATATGTTATTCCAAAACTTTTTTTTTACGATAATTCTTTGATTCCACTTGCTTTGTTACAATCGTTTTGTCTTTTCTTCCATCAAAAAATAATCCCCCCATGTTATCCAGTGTTTTGGTAAGTTCAATGCTTTTTCTTTCCCTTCTCAGCTTGTTTCGACAATTTATATTTGTTGTATTTTGTTCTGTAGCAAAGCCAAAATCTTCTAAACTTGTAGTTATTGCGGCACATGCTCTGTCTGAAACTCCATGTATGTCGCAAGTCAGTACAGCGTTATACGCATTTGTTTCTTTTTTTTGGGATTGATTGAAGTTGATTATACTGTGTTAGTGCTAGAGTACGGTATAATCATCTTCTTCATCTTCCACCGTAGAATTGGATGCTGTCGAGGAAACATCCAATTGTTCCATTGAACTACATGCAGCCGATTCTTCACTTTCATAGCGCATATGTCTGGTTTCGATGGCCGCTTTCCTTGCAATGCGTTTTTCCCTCTTCCGTGATGTTTTTACCTCTACTTTACTGATGCTCATCATTCTTAAGGTTCTTTGGTCTACTAGGAAGTCTTTTCCTTCCAATGGAACTCTATGCCGCAGTGGGAATTGGCAAGGACACATTTTAGATTTACATTTGCAAGCGGCAATATCAAACAAAGTTTTTGTTTACTGCGTTTTGCAAACTCTTTCAGTTCGTTTTCTATAGCTGTTGTCATTCTGCTGTCCTTTAAATGGTTTCAAAAACCTTTTATGGTAACACTACTTATCATCTTTAATACTCGCGTATGGCTGACGGTCGCTATGGAAGCTTTTTCCCAGATGAATTCTATGGCGACAGCAACATAGCTAACAATTCCGCAACAGTTTAATGTTTCTTTAGCAAGTAGTATTATATATATATATTAGGAGAACATTGCATGGTAAATCCTTGGATGAACCAAATACAGGACATTCAGCCTTACGACGAGTAGATGTAGTTTGGGTGATGGAACTGAGAGTCATGGGTTCCTTAAGCTGTGAATAGGGAGTTTTTGTTAAAAAATGTTAATTGTAAGCTCTGTAGAGGCCATTACAATTGTGACTTAATAAATAAATATATTATTTAGGATAATCATTTAATAATTAAAACTTAATTACTGTATTCAATTCTGTCTTTTATAAGAATTTTATAAACTGATTGATAACTTATGGATATTTACCATAGTTACAGTCGGGTTTTTCATAAAAAATTCTCTTAAAATTTCAAAAGTACCTTCATTATCACTCATTAGAATGAGTCACTTAGTCATTTAAAAAAAAAAGGTCCAAAGATTTCAGTTTTTTGTGCTTTTAATAAAACTGTTTTTTTTTAAAGTTAAAAATTTTTTTTTTGGCTTATTGATTTTAATATTTTTTTCACTGATATAACTTTCAATAAAAATGACATTATAATACCTTCACAACATTGTTTCGCAATAAACCAAATCCCATTAAGATATGTTTCAGTAAAAGCAAAAATCGACAGGAATCAAAGACAAAGGCGGTTATTGGATTTAACAGCAGGTTTTTACAAAGTATATTTGACGAAAAGAAAAAGGCTGTGGTAATTTGTAAACAAACAAACATCTGTAATGTCATGTCCTCTGTGTATACAATTGTGTATTGAATGAGGCAATAAACAAGTAATCGTGTCAAATTACTCTAAACATGGACGTTTTTATGTTTTGGATTGGTGCTGTTGAATTCAGAAGCGTGACGTGCTAATGATTTATTTAACACCTTTAAATAATTCAATTTATTTAAAGTCCACAAATGGATAACATTGTTCCACGAGTGTGTTAATTGGTATGTACACAGGATGTACACTACTATGTTCACTGGTATGTTCACTAGTATGTTCACTGGTATGTACACTGGTATGTTCACTGGTATGTACACTGGTATGTTCACTGGTATGTTCACTGGTCTGTTCACTGGTATGTTCACTGGTATGTTCACAGGTATGTACACTGGTATGTTCATATGTACACTGTTATGTACACTGTTATGTACACTGTTATGTTTACTGGTTCACACTCAAGCTGTTGACTTGGGAGGGGGTGGGCGCCATAATGAGTGATCAGACACCTCATCATACGAGACATTTCATCATACGAGACATTTCATCATACGAGACATTTCATCATACGAGACATTTCATCATTGCAACATTTCATCATACGAGACATTTCATCATACGAGACATTTCATCATACGAGACATTTCATCATACGAGACATTTCATCATACGAGACATTTCATCATACGAGACATTTCATCATACGAGACATTTCATCATTACAACATTTCATCATACGAGACATTTCATCATACGAGACATTTCATCATACGAGACATTTCATCATACGAGACATTTCATCATACGAGACATTTCATCATACGAGACATTTCATCATTGCAACATTTCATCGTACGAGACATTTCATCATTGCAACATTTCATCATACGAGACATTTCATCATTGCAACATTTCATCATACGAGACATTTCATCATTGCAACATTTCATCATACGAGACATTTCATCATTGCAACATTTCATCATACGAGACATTTCATCATTGCAACATTTCATCATACGAGACATTTCATCATTGCAACATTTCATCATACGAGACATTTCATCATTGCAACATTTCATCATACGAGACATTTCATCATTGCAACATTTCCTCATACGAGACATTTCATCATTGCAACATTTCATCATACGAGACATTTCATCATTGCAACATTTCATCATACGAGACATTTCATCATTGCAACATTTCATCATTGCAACATTTCATCATTGCAACATTTCTTCATACGAGACATTTCATCATACGAGACATTTCATCATTGCAACGTTTCATCATACGAGACATTTCATCATACGAGACATTTCATCATTGCAACATTTCATCATTGCAACATTTCATCATTGCAACATTTCATCATTGCAACATTTCATCATACGAGACATTTCATCATTGCAACATTTCATCATTGCAACATTTCATCATTGCAACATTTCATCATTGCAACATTTCATCATATGAGACATTTCATCATTGCAACATTTCATCATTGCAACATTTCATCATATGAGACATTTCATCATTGCAACATTTCATCATTGCAACATTTCAGCATTGCAACATTTCATCATACGAAACATTTCATCATTGCAACATTTCATCATTGCAACATTTCATCATACAAGACATTTCATCATACGAGACATTTCATCATTGCAACATTTCATCATACAAGACATTTCATCATTGCAACATTTCATCATTGCAGCATTTGATCATTATAGCAATTCATCATTATAGTATTTCACCACCATAATATTTCATCACTAAGATGCCTGTGATCTTAAGATAATAGAAAGGGTTAGGGTTAGGGACAAGCCTTTACGTGGCAAAAAAGATAAGTAACCAAAATTGATGAAACCAATATGTCCTTTAATTTAATTACCTGTAAAATTTACTTTACACCCAAGCTTCTTAAATTTTGTCCCATTAGTTGCACTGTGCAACAAAACTGCAAGCTGTATCAACATGTTGCCAAAATTGCTCAGTATGTTAATTACTTAATTACACCTACATGTACTTATGTTTGCAAAACGCACTTTATGCAATGATGAAATGCTATGGTGGTGAAATACTATAATGATGAATTGCTATAATGTTCAAATGTGCAATGATGAATTGCTAAAATAATGAAATATTGCAATGATGAAATGTCTCGTATGATGAAATGTTGCAATGATGAAATGTCTCGTATGATGAAATGTTGCAATGATGAAATGTCTCGTATGATGAGATATAATGATTGAGTTTCTTCATATTTCTTTCAATTTGAGCTGTTATTGCCTCACAGTAATGTATTCAGTTGCCAACAATAGTTTAAATAATTAGTCTCTGGTTTAATAAGGCATGCTCATGTAAAATTATTTTTTTACTCATTCACTGGCTAGTGAATTTTTGTTGTCAATTAGAAACAAATATTTAATTCTAAATTAAAAATACAAACAAAAACAAAACAAACACTTTAAAGGCTTTGTGAATTATTAAAGACTCGGTTAAAGAATTCAATATAACAACAACAATAACATTAGTATTGATCTTTAAAGAGAATTGGGAGCAGAAGTTCATGCAATGAATACCAGAATTA
>JAGDYQ010000437.1:258705-279303 GCA_021962125.1 Bulinus truncatus | reverse complement strand
ACCAAAATCTGGAACTTTAAACCTCTTGGGGGACCTCTAGAAAGCATTGTCCAAATGAGCTGAAATTTTGCAGGCTAACTACTGTTACCATACGAGACATATTCTGTGGGGGTGAGACGCTTCAACATTTCAAAACTTCATTTTTTTGGGACACCCTAATATATATATATACAAGGCCGTACCCGGGGGAGGGGGGGCTAGGGGGCTGCATCCCCCCTCCCCAAATTAATTCTAAAAATCAAATTTTATTATAAAATATACTTCTTTATCACTGTGTTCCAATTTTTTCTTATATAAAACTCTCCGCACAGCCCCCCCCTCCCCCGAAACAAAATCCCTCGTACGGCCTTGTTTGTATATATATATATATAGATCCATCCATCTATATATATTTGTATGTGTGAGTGTAAATAATAGAAACATATGGAAGTAATTAATAAATCGACAATGGCGCCCACGCTTTCTAAGCCATCATGATTTCTATAAATGTTTGTATGACATATGACATTATATTTATTTCTTTTAATGCATTTTATTACTATAGGCTTTTTTTTTTGGATATTTTTTTTCTTAAAAGCTTTTACTTTGCCAAAATGTCAATGTGTTAGGTGAACAATACATTGCACAGTTTAGACTGGCCAGTATTGTCCATAGATTTCCACAGGTTTAGGTTACTGTTGAACAAAACAAAGCAAAAACAGCAGGCACATACAATTTGTTCTATAGGCTTTTGCCTCAGCAAAAAGCAGTAAATTTGGCCTGTGAAACGTTTGACAGTATTTATGTTATGGTTAACGAGCAACAGGTGAATATGCTCGCAGTATTGATTTAGTACTGTCCGGATTGATCTGAGCTTACATAGATAACATTAACCTCTCCTCGCTACTGGAGTAGCCACCAACTTATGATAACACAGATATCACTTGACAGATAATCTCCTGACTTTTTTTTTAGGAGAATCTAATCTCGTATTTAGGTTACAATAAATATTGCTACATGGAGATAATTGTTTCCTTTACATTTTTTACAGAAATCATAAGAAGAAATGTATTGCTAGCCTAGGACAACGTGACAGGCATTGATTTTAATCTCTTTGTGTTTGGAGAACATTTTATACATAAAAAATATAAGATGGACGAATAAATAATGTTTTATTTATAAAAAGATACAAGCGCTTCACATAACGAAAGTTTCGTACATCGATTCTGCAAACTTATCAACCGCACGTCCTATGTGTAACATGTTTTATTTGCACGACATAACAAACCGCACATCCTATTTGTGTATAATGTTCTATTCTGTCTCCCTCGTGTTGTAATTTTGTTCCTGTTTTGGTGTGACCCCTATAACTGACTCCTATGACTGAAAATGACACTTGCTTATCATTTTTGTGGGTAACTCGGCATCACTTCGGCTGTAAACCCGATCTGAATTTCTTAGTTTATAGGTTTAAATCTCATCGAGTCTAGTCACTCAAAGGCGTAAATAGCGCTTTACCGACCTGGAGGACTATAAAAAAAATGCCGCCGTTTCAAAATCAGATCGCTATAAGAGTCAAACAATTTCCAAACCGAACTAAATATATTAATATTACTTAGAATATGAACATGTTTTGAAAATTTGAACGTTATTTCACTGTTTTTGTTAATTTTAGATCTTTACACATTGTGATATCATTTTCATACGATACTTGCCCCGCATACTGCAATACACGCTTTGAAGATCTATTTTTAACTTCTTCAGTTCATCATTCTTTTTATTTTTTGAGAGATTTATTTAATATACCCAGTATTTCCCATTGACATTTGTCTAATTCAAAAGTTATTTGTCTCAGTTGGCAGTTCTTTGTCTCAGTCGGCAGTTCTTTGTCTCAGTTGGCAGTTCTTTGTCTCAGTTGACAGTTATTTGTCTCAGTTGGCAATTATTAGAATTGACCGATTTAGAGCTCGATATATTTTATTCGGATTTAGTTTGTATTCTAAGAAATCGTGGCACAAAACCCCAGCCCACCTTTACAGTCACCGACCTATGTCTTCTGTGGTGCATCCCACGCTTTTATTTGGTCAATATTTTTATGAACTAAGTCAAAGGATTTTTTTTTTTTACTTTTTTATATTATTTTATTTGTAAATCAGGTTTTTGTTTGTGTAGTTGATATGATTTACATAGTGATGAACATGTTATGATAACAAAAAGACTTAACAATCGTTTGTTTTATATTTTGACTCATACTATATTTGACATAATTTTGTTGCCAAAGGTTGTATAAGATTAAACATAATTTAACAACTTAAAACAACCAACAAACTTCTGAACACAAACTGAACTGGAAAAATCCATAATTCTCTTTCCGCTGATTCATGCTTTAGTCAAACGTTATCAAAAGAGTAATAAGCTTCGGTCTCCCTAAGAATTTAATCAATTGACTTTTTAAAACAGTGCATTGTCATTGAGATCATACAAGTGTACACAATTTCCAATCGATTGGGCTTAGAGAGGTTGATGATTTCAAATTGATTCGTCCGGGTATATATCGCCAGAGCTAAATACGAACTAAATCAGTTGCTAATTTTGTAATGAGATTTTACTATTCATATTTTTTTTCAACAAAAATGTTTAGTCATAATAAGCATGAAGATGAAGGAACTTAATTTACATACAACCTGACCAATGAGTATAATTATAACTAATGAGAAGTATGTAACTGTTCAAATTCTGTATAATGTTCTTGAACTGTGGAATACGTTTACTGGTTGCGATTCACATGACTACATTTAAATTGCAGTCAATCAACATCGGTCTGTTTTTAGACTTGTTTATTGTTTCATACAAGAAAACACTTGCTCACAAATGTATGTGGACCCAAATAGTGACCAGAGATTGGCAGCCATATTTTTTAGGTGTGGAAATGCCGCTTCTAGCAAACATCCTTAAAACTACAACAAGAGAACTGACTTGAACGTCTCCTTCAGGTCATAATCTTAATATTCGAGCCATAAAAAAGATTTTAATATCGTAGATTCAAATCAAATATTCAAAATAAAATTTCACAAATATAGCGAGAACTCTAAATAAAGAAAATCAACATCGACATAATACATGCACATGGGCCGCATAATATACTCTGACAGGCCGGATGTGGCCTGTGATTTGTAGTTTGCCACCGCTGAGTTAGATTCATCATTGTCATCATTTCTACTTTAAACACACGGCTTTTGACACACAGACATAGTCTGTTACAGATTTCTCTAGCAACTAAATGATGGTAATGACTAATAAATAACGCAAGTAAATGAGAACAACTATTTGGTAAGTTTTCATTTCTGCGTTAAATCTAAACAAATTACTGTCAGTCCTGGGAGGACTCAAAAGTTGAGCCCCCCCCCCCCCTTCGTTCTTTACTAAATCCGCATTCTTAGTCGAGCAACCAAGAAAGTGAACCATGGTTTAAATTATCAAATACACTTAAATTTGAACGTCCGGAATGTTATTTATGAGAAGGTTTGTTTTTAAGAACATTAATTAAAAAATCTCTGTGTAAAGAAAGTAGCTAGAAATGTTTTTGAAACTTTGTTCAATGCATAGTTGACGCTTCTCTCTCTCCCTCCCCCCCCCCCCACCAACCTTTTATTTTCTTGCTTGTAAATATATAAAAGTAAAGTATGTTTAAGCCTAACTATTCAAATACATGATATGTTTAAAATGTAACAGTTTTAGTGAGTGGTACATGAGTCGACCGCCCCGATCCCCACTTTTCATGGGGGCCGCACTTAGAGATTTTTACTTATTTGTACCTAACAGTAGGGAAACCAAAAGTTTGTTTCAAGGTCCGTAATGACACTGAATTATCTTTTATAAAGAAAAAAAAAGTCATGTATTTGATGTTTTGGTTAGCACTTTTGATGTGTTTGCTATGTTTTTGGGTGTTTGTCCTCCAGTTGACACTCAGCATTTATTCTTTGAAGGTGCTGACTTCTGTTATTCCTAAAATTCATCAACATTGTCCAACTTAGAATAAATGGGACTCCAAGCAGGTTTAGCAAGTGGTAGCTTACTATTTACACCGTCTTGGTACTTCATTACACAAATTTTAATTGACTTATTCAAATAAGATTCATTATTGTTGACATCTTGAAATAGTTACTGCAAAATATATGTACTAACAAAGAGATGGAGAATCTAGGAATTATACATATGAATGAAACAAAACAGGTTAAAAACCATATTAAAGAATAGCTTTCAACAAACTTAGCTTGCTTTGTAGATGTATAACTTCACTTTACATATGTAGTAGGGTGGAGTGAAAAAAATGTTATCCTAATAGTTCAAAATGGTTGCCAAATGGTCTATGTAGTTACGGCCTAAAATAGCTTTAATGTATTTCTCGGTGCACCAAACACCTTAAAATTTTAAAGCATACAAACTTTTAAGCATAATAACAATTTTGAATGAAATCAACATCTCAATAGTGATATTCGTAATGTTAATTTGCAAATATGAACTGCTGAACTAAATTATGTTTATGAATTAACAATTTAACGATTTACAATAAGTCAGGATGTCGATTTTTCTTAAAGCAGGAGACAAATAACGTGACATGGAGATGGTCTTCCACAATGCATGTCACTATCTTTGCACGGCGGTTTTTGTTTTAGTGTTAAACCAAACCATAAACCCTCACAATATAAGTTGAACGTTCTTGTAGCTCAAATGTGTCCAACATACTCTGATCCTGCAATATATTATTCCAAAACTTTTTTTACGATAATTCTTTGATTCCACTTGCTTTGTTAAATCGTTTTTTTCTTTTCTTCCATCAAAAAATAATCTCCCCATGTTATCCAGTGTTTTGGTAAGTTCAATGCTTTTTCTTTCCCTTCTCAGCTTGTTTCGACAATTTATATGTGTTGTATTTTGTTCTGTAGCAAAGCCAACAACTTCTAAGCTTGCTGTAGCTATTGCGGCATCTGCTCTGTCTGAGATTCCATGTATGTCTCAAGTCAATACAGCGTTTTACACATTTGTTTCTTTTTTTTTTGGGAGTGATTGAAGTTAATTAGACTGTGTTAGTGCTAGAGTAGGGTATAACCATCTTCTTCATCTTCCACCGTAGAATCGGATGCTGTCGAAGAAACATCTGATTACAATTGTTCCTTTGAACTACATGCAGCCGATTCTTCACTTTCATAGCACATATGTCTGGCTCCTATGGCCGCTTTCCTTGCAATGCGTTTTTCCCTCTTCCGTGATGTTTTTACCTCTACTGATGCACATCACTTTTAAGGTTCTTTGGTCTACTAGGAAGTCTTTTTCTTCCAACGGAACTCTTTGCCGCAGTGGGAATCGGCAAGGACACATTTTAGATTTACATTTGCAAGCGGCAATATCAAACAAAGTTTTTGTTTACTCGTTTTGCAAACTCTTTCAGTTTGTTTCTATAGCTGTTGTCATTCTGCCGTACTTTAAATGGTTTCAAAAACCTTTTAAGGTAACACTACTTATCATCTTTAATACTCGCGTTTGGCTGACGGTCGCTATGGAAGCTTTTTTCCAGATGAATTCTTTGGCGACAGCAACATAGCTAACAATTCCGCAACAGTTTAATGTTTCTTTAGCAAGTAGTATTATATATATACTAGCTGTACCTTGCAAAACCTTAGCATAGAGTTATATCCCCTTAGGCTTGATCGGTAGGCTAGGTCATGTGTTGGTTTCGGGCAGATCCGATTGTATTTTAAACTGGAATACTGTTGTATTAATTCTTTACTTTCGATTTAACGCAGGGCCCAAATATATATACATATATTAGGAGAACATTGCATCGTAAATCCTTGGATGAACCAAATACATGATATTCAGCCTCGCGTCGAGTAGTTGTTGTTTTGGTGATGGAACTAAGAGTCATGGGTTCCTTAAGCTGTGAACAGGGAGTTTTTGTTAGAAAATTGTTAATTGTAAGTTCCGTAGAGGCCATTACAATTGTGACTTAATAAATAAATATATTATTTAGGATAATCATTTAATAATTAAAACTTAATTACTGTATTCAATTCTGTCTTTTATAAGAATCTTATAAATTGATTGATAACTTATGGATATTTACCATAGTTACAGTCGGGTTTTCCATAAAAAATTCTCTTAAAATTTCAAAAGTACCTTCATTATCACTCATTAGAATGAGTCACTTAGTCAATTAACAAAAAAGGTCCAAAGATTTAAGTTTTGTGTGCTTTTAATAAAACTGTTTTTTTTTTTTAAAGTTTACAATTTTTTTTTCGCTTATTGATTTTAATATTTCTTTCACTGATATAACTTTCAATAAAAATGACATTATAATACCTTCACTATATTGTTTCGAAATAAACAAAATCCCATTAAGATATGTTTCAGTAAAAGCAAAAATCGACAGAATCAAAGACAAAGGCGGTTGTTGGATACAACATCAGGTTTTTACAAAATATACAACAGCAGGTTTTTACAAAGTATATTTAACAGCAGGTTTTTACAAAGTATACAACATCAGGTTTTTACAAAATATATTTGACGAAAAGAAAAAGGCTGTGGTAATTTGTAAACAAACAGACATCTGTAATGTCATGTCCTCGGAGTAGACAATTGTGTATTGAATGAGGCAATAAACAAGTAATCGTGTCAAATTACTCTAAACATGGACGGTTTTTTTTGTTTTGGTTTGGTTTGGTGCAATTGAATTCAGAAGCGTGACGTGCTAATGATTTATTTAACACCTTTAAATAATTCAATTTATTCAAAGTCCACAAATGGATGACATTGTTCCACGAGTGTGTTAATTGGTATGTACACAGGTATGTACACTAGTATGTTCACTGGTATGTTCACTGGTATGTACACAGGTATGTACACTAGTATGTACACTAGTATGTTCTCTGGTATGTACACAGGTATGTACACTGGTATGTACACTGGTATGTTCATATTTTCACTGTTATGTACTCTGTTATGTACACTGTTATGTTCACTGGTATGTACACTGTTATGTTCACTGGTATGTACACTGTTATGTTCACTGGTATGTACACTGTTATGTTCACTGGTATGTACACTGTTTTGTTTACTGGTTCACACTCAAGCTGTTGACTTGGGAGGGGGTGGACGCCATAATGAGTGATCATACACCTCATCATACGACACATTTCATCATACGAGACATTTCATCATACGAGACAGTTCATCATACGAGACATTTCATCATACGAGACATTTCATCATTGCAACATTTCATCATTGCAACATTTCATCATTATATCAATTCATCATTGCAACATTTCATCATTATATCAATTCATCATTATAGTATTTCACCACCATATCATTTCATCACTAAGACGCCTGTGATCTGAAGATAATAGAAAGGGTTAAGGTTAGGGACAAGCCTTTACGTGGCAAACAAGATAAGTAACCAAAATTGGTGAAACCAATATGTCCTTTAATTTAATTACCTGTAAAAATTTACTTTACACCAAAGGCTCTTAAATTTTTGTCCCATTAGTTGCACTGTGCAACAAAACTGCAAACTGTTTCAACATGTTGCCAAAATTGCTCAGTATGTTAATTACTTAATAACACCTACATGTACTTATGTTTGCAAAACGCACTTTTTGCAATGATGAAATGTTATGGTGGTGAAATACTATAAGGATGAATTGCTATAATGTTCAAGTGTGCAATGATGAATTGCTATAATAATGAAATGTTGCAATGATGAAATGTCTCGTATGATGAGATATAATGATTGAGCTTCTTCATATTTCACTCAAGTTGAACTGTTATTGCCTCACAGTAATGTATTCAGTTGCCATCATTAGTTTAAATAATTAGTCTCTGGTTTAATAAGGCATGCTCATGTGAAATTATTTTTTTACTCATTTACTGGCTAGTGATTTTTTGTTGTCAATTAGAAACAAACATTTAATTCTAAATATAAAATACAAACAAAAACAAAACAAACACTTTAAAGGCTTTGTGAATTATTAAAGACTCGGTTAAAGAATTCAATATAACTACAACAACAACAATAACATTAGTATTGTGTTAAACAGAAACACGTGTAATTAGGTCAAACCTCGCTTTAGATACAGCGATCTACCGAAGGGTAATTAATACAGATAACAGTTTTTGGAATAGATGATTTGTATTAATTCTAAAAGTTTAGATTACATAAAACAAATGCTGGTACAATTCATGATCCTCTGTTGTTTTCTCTGAATACAGAGTGGCTTACAGAATAGCACAGATCAGGCAACAACCCACGTTCCATTAGTCAACGGGGCCCATTTTCAGTACACATTTCTATCAATCTGAAACTCTCAAGGTATTTTGGTCTAAGGTTACAAAATGTTTGTCATAGTCTCTGCATACCCCCCCCCCCCCAGATAACCTAAAAACATCCTCGAAATACTTTTAACAAAATGGCCGTATAAATAACAATGGCTAAAGCAATATGACGATCAAATGAAAAAGACCATAAAAAAAGGATAATCAGTAACTATTCAACATGTGCAATATATTTTATCTTTCTGGTTATGTTAGCTAAAGAACATATCAGACAAGACTAAAGCTATAGCCATTCACGTAATTGGAAGTGATTTCGAAATCCCTCTACTTTCAATCGAGTCCCTCTGTGTGCAGATATACCATTATTGTCATTATATGAAACAGTGTAAAAAAAAAATAGTACAGACACGAATTCAACCAATTAGTTCTATAAATAGAATAATACACAAGAGAAGGGAAGGAAAACAAAGCTGTGAATATATAGGTCATTAGCTATCACGTGATTCGTAAGTAACAGCACAGTCGAATTTTTTTTAGAGGTGTGTGTAATGGTTTTGCACTTGATTAACAAATAACTGTTTTATATAAAACCGGAAGAAGACGGGGGCGGGAGAGGGGGGGGGAAATAAAAGATAGGTTTATAAATATCACAATGTAATCTAGCTATTGGAACATTCCTTTTTGTTTAGCTTACTACCAAATTAGTAATAGTATTTTCTTTTTAAATTCATTTAAAGCACTCAAAAAAAAATATCTATACAGCCAGTGCACGCCATTCGCTGCAGCCTGTGTGTTAGATCTTGAATCAAACTGAACAATGTAGTTACTGATACATGACAGCAACCCAGCGTAGGCCGTGTAATATTCAATGGGCTATTATTTAATAGTTAAGGAATCAAATTATACTTATAGCCTAGCTCTATAGCAACATAGAAAGCATGACAACTTGATTTAGTTTAGACCTTACTAATACTAAGTCTTCTACAGCAGCGGTCGGCAACTTGTGGTCCACGGCACACTAGTAGTCCGCTAGAGATTTAAAGGTTCCGCAGGAACATATTTGACATTGTTATCAATTTTTACAAAGTCGTGGTTTTATTTTTATAACACAGACTGACGTCACAAACGATGATGAAAGAGAATATGTTCAAAGAATAAATATAATTATATAGGAGCAAGTAACATTCAATTATAAGCCAAAATTACTTTTTTAAAAATAAGTACTTAATAAAGACATTATATTCAGATTGGGACAAAAATAAAGACTCAAACAGTGGAAAACAAATTTACTACGCCTTCATGTTAATAGGCTGTGGAGAAATTTATACGAAGGAAGGTTGTTTGATGAAATTCATAGTTCCTCTAGAACAGTGCTTCTCAAAGTGGTGGGCCGCGGCCCCCAGGGGGCAGTAGACTGTCCGGAGGGGGGCCGTGGAATTTCGAAAAATGTGACACATAAAATATAATTAACCTAATGTATTGTATGTAAATAGTATTAATAGATGTTTAAAATACAATCTAGTTTATTTTATATGTTGCATCCTTTCACTCTTTCATTGTTAACATTCTAACAAGCATGTATTGACTAGTAAAAGTTTGCATATAGAAGTTTAAAATTATAAATTTTAAGCAATCTAAACCAAAAAAAAAAATTAGGAGGGCCGCAACATATTGATTGGCGTTCCAAGGGGGGCCGTGACTTCAAAAAGTTTGAGAAGCACTGGTCTAGAATTATCAACCATAAATCCTAGTATCCTGCGGCTAAAGATATTGAAAATGAAGTTATTAAACGATGAATGAATCATGTTTGTATTCCATTAACTTAATGAATAAACGAACAAACGTAAACAATGTATTTCTCCTTTCTTCTTTGTTTTCCATGATTGAGTTGCACAATAAGTAAAATAAGAACTTCTTAGTTCCATCAACTTCCCTAACAGATAAACTAGTTCTGAGTTCTTGGTTATTACCGGAGCGACGAAATATCACCGGTAGTAGAGTAGTGGAGGGTACGGTGGGTTGTGCGCCCAAAGAGCGCTGTTAGATGTCTTTACTCTTTTCAGATTTGAAAGAGGGCGCCAAAAATGTAATTCGCACAGGGTACCACAATAGCTAACTACGGCCCTGATCACCAGATGGAATATATATATATATATATATATAAACTAGTTGGAAGTTCCCGGCTTTGCCCGGGTTTAAAATAAGGTTTTCTGTTTACCTTTTGTTTTCTACCTACCCCCTCTCTCCCTCCCTCCCTCCCCCCTCTCTCCCTTTCTCCCTCCCTCCCTAACTCTCCCATCTCCCTCTCTCTCCCTATCTCCCTCCCTCCTTCTCTCACCCCCGTCCCCCCCTCCTCTCCATCTTCCTCCCTTCCCTACTCCCCCTCCTCCTCCCTACCCCCTCCCCCTCTCTTTATCTCTCACTCCCTCCCTCCCCTCTATCTCCCTCCCTATTCCCGCTCTCCATTCCTTCCTTTCTTCCTTTCCTTTCCTCCCTCTCTCTCCAACCCTCCTCTCCTCCCTACCACTTCTCCCTCCTCCTTCTCTCCCCTCTCTGCCCCCTCCTTCCCTCTCCCTCCCTGCCCCCTCTCTCTTTATCCCTCTCCCCCTCCCTCTCTCTGTACAATTAAACGTCAAATTACGCTTCTTAAATAAACAGAAAACCTTATTTTAATCCCGGGCAAAGCCGGGTACTTGCAGCATGAAAAAAAAACAACAACAATATTTTTTTTTCCGTCTCTAACCCTTTCTTCTCCGTCCGTTCAATTACACATTCACTTAGTGCGCGATTTTTATTTATAGTGAAGGCGATCCCATACCGTGAATACTTTAATATAGTAAAATACTAAAATAATTAATTACAATTAAACTACGCATTGAGATTGTATTAATAATGTTAATCATGTCACAGAAACATTTTAATTAACGTATTTCGGTTTATTAAAGTGCACCTTTAATTTTAATCTTCCGAATACATAAAACAATAGGTAAATAGATATGACTATTGATTTCACCATGTTTACAATTGGAGTTTCCGGAAGTTACCCCTCTTTTAAAAATGTATCATCGGGAAATGACGTCACAGAGGAATTTTATCTATGGCGCCGTCGAGATTACTATAATATAGTAAAATACTAAAATAAAAATAATTAATTACAATTAAACTACCCATCGAGATGAAACGAAACATGTCCTATAACCTTCCCCATGTAATTATGTGTATGTGTAACAAATTTCACATTATTTGGTTTTCTGGATCTTGAGTTATAAGGGAACAGACAGACAGACAGACAACAAATGCGTCTTATAAGTATAGAGATAAATATATATAAATAAAATCATAAATAAAATCATTAATAAAATCATTAATAAAATCATAAATAAAATTATAAATAAAATCATAAATAAAATCATTAATAAAATCATAAATAAAATCATAAATAAAATCTTTAATAAAAATCATAAATAAAATCATAAATAAAATCATTAATAAAATCATTAATAAATCAAAAGCTAAAGCGAGAATTCTGGAATATTTGGATCTGTGAAGAAGTGGGTCATCAGGATGTTCACTGTTCACCTACTTCATCTTCACTGGAGGTGGAATGGATGTTGAGTAAAAACAAACTTCTCTGATTGATTGCCTCGACGAGAAAATGTCATTCCAGCAGGAAAATAGTTTGAAATATTACGACATTAGGCTGATAAAGTGTATACAGGTAATGTTAAATAACTACCAGTCAAAGTGTGGGCAGGTAATGTTAAATAACTACCAGTCAAAGTGTGGGCAGGTAATGTTAAATAACTACCAGTCAAAGAGTGGGCAGGTAATGTTAAATAACTACCAGTCAAACCAATTTTATTACATATCCATGAAACATTGATAGATTAATCGCAAAATTAAATATTTTTATAAGCTTTCAATTAATCTCACTTTCTGTGGCTCTGTGTGTCCTCCAATCTTGTAACTCAATTTTGGACTTATTCAAATTTAGTGACTAGGCTCCAACTTGGCAAACATGACAAAATTTGATGTCAATAATTTCTAGTCATAAATACAAATTGTGAGGAATTACGAAGTTCATTAATTTTAGTAATGAGAAGAAAAATGGAGAATAGTAAGTTCAAATAAATATGTATCTAATGCACCTGTGCAAAAGTGCGCAAAACAGTGAAACCATGTGTGTAGTCTTTTATCTATCTATCTATCTATCTATCTATCTATCTATCTATCTATCTATCTATCTATCTATCTATCTATCTATCTATCTATCTATCTATCTATCTATCTATCTATCTATCTATCTATCTATCTATCTATCTATCTATTTATCTATCTATCTATCTATCTATCTATCTATCTATCTATCTATCTATCTATCTATCTATCTATCTATCTATCTATCTATCTATCTGTCTGTCTGTCTGTCTATCTATCTATCTATCTATCTATCTATCTATCTATCTATCTATCTATCTATCTATCTATCTATTTATCTATCTATCTATCTATCTGTCTATCTATCTATCTATCTATCTATCTATCTATCTATCTATCTATCTATCTATCTATCTATCTATCTATCTATCTATCTATCTATCTATCTATCTATATATATATATATATATATATATATATATATATATATATATATATATCTATCTATCATCTATCTATATATCATCCTATCTATATCTATCTATCTATCTATCTATCTATCTATCTATCTATCTCTCTCTCTCTCTATATATATATATCTATCATCTATCTATATATATATATATCAACCTATCTATATCTGTCTATCTATCTATATATCTATCTATTCATGTATATCTCATTGCAATCAACCAAACTGTAAAACTGTACAGACCGTTATCTATTTACTTGAAGCCTTTGGGCAGGTGATGGTGACTGAAGTTTGACACGCACACAATTGTAAAGAAATATTGCGTACAAATAAATAAAAATGCTTTAAGAAAAAGTTATTGAATAACAATAAAAGCTTAAAGGAGACTTATAACACGACTAGCTTAAACAAATGAAATAAAGATAACAAATTAAAAGAAATGTTAACTCTAGAATACAACAGAGCTTAGACTAATTGAATTCTGTGACTCCATTTGTAAACTTCACACCTATGTTTTATAAATTGAATTTTTTAACACTATAGAGAATAGTGTGTTGATTTGTTTATTAGTTTTTAATTCAAAACTTTTTGACATATTTAGAAATTACAAAATCTGATATTTTTGAAAAATAAAATAGAACACATATCAAAATATAATTAACATGAGCCCACGTAACACCCAAGTGACAAGAATTAGTATTTCTTTATTTCAGTCCCCGAGAACGTCGTCTTCATCTACAGCAGGGGCCACGTATCTAAAATACTGAGAACACCTGGAATGAAACACTTCCTACAAAGTTTACTTCTTACTTCATAGTCACACATCTGACCCTCAACAAGTTTTATAGTATGAACGGGTAAGAGGGATATCATGAACACAGCAGTGCCTAGGTATGGGGACGGGTGGTCGTGTGGTGAAGAGCTCGACTGCCGACCTGAAGGTCCCTGGTTCGATCTCCGGTGAAGACCGCTATACCTCCCGTGGTGCCTCCATTGCACTATAGGCTATGGCATGCCGCTATGGTGATGATAAAACAAGGGTACCATAAAAATCGTCGCATTAGTGGTTTATGAAATCTAAGAGATTTGATCTCATCCTTACAGGGACTTTACACACGCAGTGAATAGGTCTCTCCATAGGTCTCTATGTCTTTTATTGTGGCTGACATTAGAGTTTTCAAACCTTTTAGCGGGTTATCAAATTCTTTCTCTGCCAGACGCTTGTACGTAAACATTTTAGCACATTGTTCTGTGCGTGAAACCCTTTAAGGATGAGATCCAGCCGATAATGCAATGGCCATGGATGCACCACGGGAGACATAGCGGGGGGGGGGCGGGGCATGAGCCATGACCTGAAATATCCATTGGTCCTAAGCGAAGATTGAACCAGTGACCTTCAGGTCCACAGTCGAGGGCTTCACCTCACGACCATCCGTCCGCTGCAGTGCTCTGTAAACAACCATCAACCTTTTGAATTCAGAAATAATAACAAAAAGTAAACAAAATATTTCGGCTTTTTAATGTAGTTCAAAGGTTGCGTAATGGTTGTGTTTGTTTTATTGAGATAACCAATGCATGTTCGACTTCATATTTGAAAGAGACAAAGTTACTAGCCATTTTTAGTTATTAAAATATAATGATCAACTTGTTTATCACATACTGATATCGAAAAACTATATATATCTCTATACTTATAAGACGCATTTGTTGTCTGTCTGTCTGTCTGTTCCCTTATAACTCAAGATCCAGACAAACAAATAACGTGAAATTTGTTACACATACACATAATTACATGGGGAAGGTTATAGGACAGGTTTCGTTTCATCTCGATGGGTAGTTTAATTGTAATTATTTTTTTTTTATTTTAGTATTTTACTATATTAAAGTAATCTCGACGGCGCCATAAATAAAATTCCTCTGTGACGTCATTTCCCGATGATCGAATAGAACTTGCGCGCTGGTGCTGTATTGTGCCTTTGTGATGCAAAGAAGTGTTGTTTTTTCATGCTCTCTGATTTGTACAGTTTGAGGAAGGTAAAGGAATGAAGAAGGATTTTAGAAGAAGTGTGAAGCCATAATAATAAGTATATATATATATATGTAGAGAGAGAGTGAGGGGGGCAGGGAGGGACAGAGAGGGAATGAGGGAGGGAGGAAGGGGGAGAGAGGAGGGAGGGAGAGAGATAAAGAGTGAGGGGGCAGGGAGGGACAGAGAGGAAATGAGGGAGGGAGGAAGGGGGAGAGAGGGGGAGGGAGAGAGATAAAGAGTGGGGGGCAGGGAGGGACAGAGAGGGAATGAGGGAGGGAGGAAGGGGGAGAGAGGGGGAGGGAGAGAGATAAAGAGTGAGGGGGCAGGGAGGGACAGAGAGGGAATGAGGGAGGGAGGAAGGGGGAGAGAGGGGGAGGGAGAGAGATAAAGAGTGAGGGGGCAGGGAGGGACAGAGAGGGAATGAGGGAGGGAGGAAGGGGGAGAGAGGGGGAGGGAGAGAGATAAAGAGTGAGGGGGCAGGGAGGGACAGAGAGGGAATGAGGGAGGGAGGAAGGGGGAGAGAGGGGGAGGGAGAGAGAGAGGTGGAAAGGGGAGGGAGGGAGAAAGGAGGGAGAGAGGGGTTAGGGAGGGAGAGAGAGGGGAGGGAAGGAGAGAGGGAGAGGATGGGAGAAATGGGAGGAAGAGATAAAGAGAAAGAGGGGGCAGGGAGGGAGAGAGAGGGAAGGAGGAGGGAGAGGGGAGAGAGGGAGATGGGAGAGGGACGGAGAGAGATGGGAGAGAGGGAGGGAGAGGGAGGGAGAAAGGGAGGGAGGGAAGGGGAGAGAGGGGGAGGGAGGGAGGGAGAGAGAGAGAGGAAGGGAGAGAGGGGGGTAGGGAGAAAACAGAAGGTAAAGAGAAAACCTTATTTTAAACCCGGGCAAAGCCGGGTACTTGCAACTAGAATATATATATTTATATATATATATATATATATTTATATACATATATATATATATATATTCTAGATACATAATTGGCTAACATAGACGGTGGTTCGACCGACAGACCTACACACCGTGCGGTGTAAATTATGCTCATGGCAATAAAAGCCGCACGTCTGTACGTTACATATACTTGGCACCGTACGAGTTGAAAGCTTACATCGCTAAAAAAAAAGTCTGAGTTCTACGTCACACCTTTGCGGAGTTAAAAAAATAAACAGCGCGTGTCATCGACCGTCTTTATAAAAATTGTCTGTGGAATTCCAAAATTATAGAAACTAAAAAGAGACAATGTATGTTAAATGAGAGTATAATTGGTGCGCATTTTGTTAATCAAATGAATCTTTCTTGAATAAAAATGAAATGCTGCGGAATTCTAAACACAACAAGGATTTCTTATTAATGAATTAAGATTTTTAAATGATATTGAGTAGTGTGCGCAAATTATGTCTAATAGTCGGGGGTTGTTTTTGTTAAGCTTCTGTATTATTTTCTTTGGGATGAATTTTATAAAAAGCTATTTTTTGTATATAGACTGATTGTTAACGCGCTCAAATATATATTACCGAGTTGGTTGTGATAGGTGTGGGAATAAACCAAATGGTTGCAAATACGTCATGTTAAACATGATAAATTATAAAATTATATTAAAAAAAAAGAACTGTTGGAATGGGGGTGTAGGGTTGGGAAAGGAGTGTTTAACGGGGGGGGGGGGGGAGAGGTAGGGAGAAGTGTCACGTGGTATTGTTAACAGGGTGAACATTCAGTTATACTAAATGCCCCTTTTGGTAATTTTGTACATTGAGACCCACTGCGATTCGGGCATGTCTTGAGTGGAAGGGGGGTGGCGGGCGGGGGAGGGATGGAGGGAAGGATGGGTGTGGGGCTAAGTGGAAGAGAATTGATACATTATTTAAAAAAGAACTATTGAGAAAGAGTCCTTTAAAATATTATGAATGATAAAAGATTAGTCAATGATATGGTGTTGTGAGCGCATCACCATTTTCAACTCCAACTGCGTGCCAAATAGCCGGTCAAGGTACCGGGCTGTTCAGCTAGTATATATATAAATATATCAGCTAGAAAATCTGCCAACTACGTCTGTTAATTGTATCTGCTAAATAAATCTGCCAAATACATCTGCTTTAAATCATTCTGTATGCCCATGCCAAGGTTTTCATTTTTTCCTCCAATAGCCTGTGATAATGTCTCCTCAGTATTACAGTTTAAATCACATTGATCTGTGTAGATTGTACAAATAAATTTAACGATTACACTTCTGCAGTAAAATCCTTGTGCAGCTTTGACCTAATCCAATACAAACTGTTTGCCGCGCAGTGTTTTGTTGTTACATCATGAGCATTTCTCGTGATCCCCATTTTGTCGTTGTTACACCATGAGCATTCTCGTGATCCCGGGATTGATGCCCTTTTAATTTATCATAGCATGCTAAAAATAAATTAAAAAATCTCCTTGAAATTTAATATTTCTTTTAATAATTTATAATTATGTTAGTTTAACCATGAATGCAAGTTTAACCAGTGCAACCATGTATGCAAGTTTAGTCAGATGCAAGTTTAGCCACTTCAACCATGCATGAAAGTTAAGACAGTGAAGCTATGCATGCATTTTTAGCGCATGCACGTTTAACCAGTTCAATCATGCATGCAAGTTTAGCCAGTGCAACCATGCTTGCAAGTTAAACTAGTTTAACCATGCTTGCAAGTTTAGCTAGTTTAACCATGCATGGAAGTTTAGCCAGTTTAACCATGCATACAAACAATGAGGTGATATATCTCGTGCAGGAAATGATTCAATAAACAACTTCACCAATGTCTGTGGATGCGATCTCTTCTGCTTCGATTTGAACAACAGACAAACGTATAAAATATTCATTTGCTCACAAAGCGATCAATAAATGTTAAAACATTGAAAACTCCTATTTTTGTAATTTTTACGACTTCGATACCATTGTCTCCCAAAACCTTTTTTTTTTTTACTAAAATTGTCATTATCATGAGGTACCATACAGTAGAGCGTGTACGTTGCATTATTGGATTTTGTCGGTTAACCTGTGTTATAAACACTTTGTTAACCCTTGTTATAAACATTTTGTTTACTCATGTTATAAACACTTCGTTAACACATGTTATAAACAATTATTAAACCATGATATGAACACTTTGTTTACCCATGTTATAAAAACTTGTTAACCCATGTTACAAACACTTTCTTTATTCCATGTTAAAAACACTTTGTTAACCCATTCTATAAAAACTTTGTTAAACCATGTTATAAACACTTCGTTTACCCATGTTATTAACACTTTATCTCTGCTCAATCAATTTACATGTTAAGGTAATATTAATGAGCGATTCGTAGGTAACATTCGGCAATTCGAGCCACTTTTTTTGTATGATCAACGGGTCTTTGTTAACTTTCTTTGCAGCAATTTGTTCAAGCATCAGTTGAACGATTGCTGTGTGTGTGTTTAAACAGTTCTGTCAGTTTTAGTATATTTGTGATGCTGTCAGCTAGTCAACATTGTCACTAGCTTCCAATGATAACTGGAAAATGTGGCAGACGACTTCATAAACTTCTAATTTGCTCAAAGTAATTTTTTGTATGTCAGAGGCAGACATATTTTATTGAAAACATTATCCACCACTTTTCTCTATTAAAAACATTAACCTTTACATTTCCACTCTGTACAAATCAATACTGTATGCAATCTTCATTGTATTTTTTGTACACAATGCTGGGTTACATTCCGTAAATGTAATATTGTTGAATACAATGTAGAGATAAAATAATAACCCACCATAATTTATAAAACGTTTCATCATCCTTTTTATTTATTTAATATCAATAAACAAAAGACATCAATTTGATGTCTAGCCGATAAAAAAAACCCTTTTGTTTAAAAAAATATAGCATTTAAATGGACTGAAATAAGGCAGAATGACATTTGATGGTTGAAATATTTTTTTCTTCATTTCAAAATTGAATATTATCGCATATTAACTTTATATTAATCTTTTTTTATCTGATACTGTCATCAATAAAAACATCAATTTTCTATCATTTTATCTTACTGCCAGCAATTTACGATGTCTTTGATCCATGAAGGGAAAATTTGATTGTTTAATTGCGTAATTTGATAAAATTTAGTTGTCCATTATATTTTTAAAAATTTAATTTTTTTTTCGTGTCTTTGAAACCTACACTTTTTTATTTCATCCAGTGAGCTATTAGGTGTTTGAATATTGAATATTGATGTATAAGAAATTTATAAAGGCTTAAAAGAGTAAAGTTACCTTAAGACCCGAAAGACATAAAACAGTTAAACCCATTTTTTTATGTTTCTGTTCGTTTTTAAGTCTGCAAGCTCTAGGCCCTATTGAGTTCGATTGATGGTTTAATTAATATGACGTTGGTCATGGAAACACGGTAGTATGCGGTAATATTACGACTAAATGTCACTGACCTACAAAAGTACGGCCATTTTAAACGCAGATCGAAGCCGCCATATTTATTAGTCGTCATTTTTTTTAAGACAGCTTATGACGAGTTGACTGTTAACATTGATTTCATTTTAACTTTGAAACATCTTCGTAAGAGAGTATTAATGATGTCATTATTTCGAATTAATTCAAATTAGGGTTTGTAAAAGTTAACGAAAAGACCAAAATCAGAAATGAGATTGATAGTACCGGTAGGTTGAGTTGAATGTATAGGTGAAAAATTGTGGCTGAACGGGTTTACCCCTTTAAAATTTGTTTGTATTTTGTGTTTATTCTAGGGTTGGATGCTAAGACTATACCATGACTGTTTTTAATTCTTTACTTTTGATTGTATTATTCGAATGATAAGTTATTAGTAATATCAATTGAACTATTTACATTCAGTATTACCTCCACATTAAGTAAAATTAGAAAGAAACTTACATTGCTTAAAAAGTTGTTTTATTTACTTAGTAAAAAGTCAAAGTTTACTCTAAACAATTATGACCTTTATTTTATATTTTTGCTTGTTTTTAAAATTCTATTTAACGTCAGTTTAAACAAAAATATATTCTTAGTAAATGAATTGATGAATTAAAAAAATCTTGCCTCATAAAACGTATATTTTTAATTTTCAAACAATAATATTCTTACATTCTCTTAAAGCCACGCGATAAATTTAAAAGGAGATAAAAGCCACTTCGAAGAAAACTAATGCATCTGAAGATAAATAAATGGAGTTATTGTCACAGAAGTAAGATAAATTGTGTCTGATATCTTGTTACGAAATGGCAATATTAAGAACTAAAATGAGATAAATCAAGAATTAATTTAAATTCTAAAAGTAAAAAATTATCATTAAAAAGAATTAGAATAAAAACTTTTGAAAAATAGAATTGTATTAGAATGCACTGAAAAATAAAATTATATTTTCTTAAGCTTAGGTAAAAGAATATTTATTTAAAGCTATTTAGACTTGTGGAACTTTCCAGGACTTGGAAAGATTCCATTGGTTCTCGCCCAGGATCGAACCCATGACTATCAAGTCGACAGTCGAGTATCTACATTTACTTGGTCATCAGTCCGTTTTTTTATATTTTTTTTAAATTTTATACTTTTTACTTTTATTATCGAAGTATTATTTCTTGCGTTTTCGTTTAATATCGTTGATGTGAACTAAAC
>JAGDYQ010000437.1:236709-258205 GCA_021962125.1 Bulinus truncatus | reverse complement strand
GTTTCTTAGGCAATTAGTATTTCATAATATCTTCATTTGTTGGGAGAACATTGCTTGGTAAATCCTTGGATGAACCAAATACTGGACATTCAGCCTTCCGATGAGTAGTTTTGGTGATGGAACTGAGAGTCATGGGTTCCTTAAGCTGTGAATCAGGAATTTTGTTAAAATGTCAATTGTATACTCCATATAGGCCAGTAGAATTGTGAATTAATTAATAAATATATTATTTAGGATTATCATTTAATAATTATAACTTAATTACTATATTCAATTCTGTCTTTTAAAAGAATCTTATAAATTGATTGATAACTTATGGATATTTACCGTAGTTACAGCCGGGTTTCCCATAAGAAATTTTCTTCAAATTAAAAAAATGCCTTTATTATCACTCATTAGACTGCTTCATTGTTTAAAAGTTAAAAAAAATGAAAGTATGATACTTCCAGGGACGGGCGCAAAAGTTAGATGTTGACTGTTGTTTCGCTAGGATTATAATTAAATGGTTGAATAAGCAAAAATTTCAACTGGGTTGGGGCACCGGTAAACATCAATGGATATTGTAAATATTTTACAGTTGGATTTTTATATTCATTATGCGACTTTTTTTCACTATTAGATTTTGATTAAAAAAAAAAAATTTTTTTTCGCTCCACCTTATTACACATTAACATACCCTCACTTATGGTCCACTGTCAGTTCAGTTCCCCTCCCTTTTCCCTCATTACTATTCATACTACAGGTTTAGTCAAGTATTCCACAAAACTGTCACTTTCAGTTTAATAGAAATGTTCAATATTCAATTGTAAATGACACTTAGAAATAAATATTTGGATTTATTTTGCTATTTATTGATGATGACATCACAAAGTTCAAATTTCACAAATCTCTTTTCATACTGTGAAATACTCTCTTTGATGGAAGAATTGTAATTTTTATATAATTTGTATTGTTTTCTCTTCCCCTTCATTTTCTGTTTTATTTCCCTAATTTATTTTTTCTCCCCCCTTAACTATTCTGTATTTTCTCTTCCACCCATCCTTATTCAGTATTCTCTATCTCACCTTTCTGTTTTTAATTCTCTCTCTCTTCCTATTCTGAATTCTTTATCCCAACTCTTTAATTCAATTTTCTTTTGCACCTGCCAATTCTGTATTCTCTCCCTCTTCTGATTATTTAGTATTCTCTTTTCCTTATCTCTAGATTCTGTATTCTCTACCTCCAGTTTATTTTGAACATACTACTACCAACTCCCTATTCACTCACCATCGCTATTCTGTAATCTCTCCCTCTCATCTATTCTGTATTCTCTCCTTCTCTTTCACTATTATATACCCCCATTCCAAATTTAGTTTTTCCCTCAATATTCTGCTTTCTTCCACCTACTCCCCAATATTTTTTTTATTCTTTACACCCCCACCCCAATGTCAGTCAATTTTGTTTTTTCTAGCCCTTGCCTATTCTGAATCCCCTCCACCATTCTGTATTCTCTCTCCAACTTTTACCACCTAACTTTATTGAGCCGATTTTTTTCTATTTAATTTTTTTTTTACCTGTCTAAATTTTTTACTGTTGACATTTTTAGAATTAACTTTTTGCCTGCTAACATTCTACATACACTCACTTCAAGCACAAGTTACAATGTCAAAAGTAGAAAGGTCACATAAATGAAAGGACGGACTGTTGACTGATTTAAAAAAATAAAAAGCTAAATCATGCAGGTCTAAAACATAAAAATATCAGACAAAAGAAATATAAAAATATCAGACAAAAGAAATATAAAAATATCAGACAAAAGAAATATAAAAATATCAGACAAAAGAAATATAAAAATATCAGACAAAAGAAATATAAAAATATCAGACAAAAGAAATATAAAAATGAATAAAAATATAAAAATATCAGACAAAAGAAATATAAAAATATCAGACAAAAGAAATATAAAAATATCAGACAAAAGAAATATAAAAATATCAGACAAAAGAAATATAAAAATATCAGACAAAAGAAATATAATGGTCATAAAGAAGTGGAAAGCTACTTTTGGTGATTTTTTTTTTTATCTGACAAATAATTGTATTAAGTACAATGTCATCTTTTATTTAGTCCTTCCCATTCCAGTTGTTAAAGAGGTTTTTTTTTTATTGTTTAACTCTCCTAAAATTATCCGTGTTACAGCCATGGTCCGATATCTTTTCTTGTCTATTTTTTTATCCACCTTATCCTATGTATTCTACTTGCTCGAAGTCTGGCAGCTTTTTATGCACTGGTTGCCAGGAATGTGACCAATCATTTCTATGTCACAACAGTCTCATTGACAGAAGTGTTGTAATAAAAAGTTCTTTTCAATACATAACCTTTTCAATTTGCATACAGTCCTTGCATTGGGGTTTACACAGTTAAGCTATTGTTTTTATAGTTTAGCTATTGTTATTATAGCTATTATATTATCTCACATACGTTAAAAGAAATCTGCTGCAATAAACTGTTCAAGGAAACTGTAGATTGGGTCTTCTCAATGATTTGGCTGAAATTATATAAAAAAAGTAATACATTATTATTAATAATTTGAAGCTTACATTACTTTTTTTCACTAAAAAATAATTTTTATTACTTAACCTACTGAATATGATACTTGACTAGTTGGGCACACAAAGTTACTACATCAGTATCTTCCATTTTAACTTGATCACAAGTGACAACTTTCAGCCGATATTGAAGTGCCTAGGTAGAGAGTGACAAGCAAACTGGTGTAAATAAGTCAACACTTTATAATGATATAATGCAATGTAGTCAAATAGTCAATCATGCCAAATTAATCACTCTTTTCAACATAGATGATTTATTCTCCAAGTAATGAAAAATGAACGTTTCATCCTCCAAACTATGTTTGAAAAAGCATGTGTTTTTTAAATCTTTTTTTATTTAATTGCATTTTATTAACATAGACAAAACACAAAGAATGTGTATACTTCACTTATACAAGCAAATATTTTAAATGCAAAATAAAAAAATAAAGATTTGGCCATCTTTCTTACAAAAAAATGATCATTGGAAATTTTTTACTTTGTTTGCTATTCTGAATCATTAGTTTCAGGAGTTTTTTGTCCCTGTCTCTTGGCAGCTGAACGGGAATCTGCACCAAGAAACTATTCGAACATGAGACAAATAAAATCAAAAGATGTTGTATGTAACCCGAATCATTCCTGCCCTTAAGCCTACATTACCCACAGTTACACTGTGCATGTATTTGAAATAAATGAAATCAGGAAAGTCTGACAAAAATTCATTTTACTTATAATTTCAATTAATTGGCATCGATATTTGTGACATTTCTATACTGTGAATAATGCAAAATAAACAAGTGCCTATAAAATAACTATCCAATAGAATAGTGTCTGTAGATAACTGAGAAGTTTGACATGAAAAGATTTCTAGACATACCTGCACATAGTCACCATTTAGCCAGCTGATGTGTCCAGCGGTCAGCCAGTCCTCAGTATTCACACAGTGTTGTAAACAAACATCAGACTCACATATATCAGCCAATATCTTACAGATAAAAAAAACATAAAATAGTTATTTTCAATTATTGTTGTAATATCCATGCAAAATTTATTAGCTGTGCATCGGACACTCATGAAGAAAATATTCACAAAGTAAAACTTTCACAATCCTAGAAGATGGTTAACTCACTTCACCACACATTTTCTCCCACCAATCAAGGTGGGGCAGCCATATTAGAAGAGAAAACAAATCATAGATGTGGTCCTATCGAGTTATTGTCTGGATTAATCAAATTACCAGTACATCAATATATAGATTCGTTTTGAAAGTGTGCTATAAAAAAATAAAATAATAAAACCCTGAAAACTAACCTTTAATGTGACAGGAACAACAGATTTATCATAGATGTCAGATCCAAGTTTATCTAAACTTGGTAGATTATCCCAGGTACTTTCATTTCCTGTTCCATGTGGATCAGTCTACAATGAATATTTCATTTTATTAAGGTAGCCAAGAATTATCTTGCAGTTATATGCAACATAAAATTCTATTTCAATGTACGGTTGTATGCAAACCTAAATGCTCAGTTAATGCTAAAAGATCCTTAAAAAAACATAACATTTTTCAGGAAAAAATACACCTGTTTACAGCAATTGTAAATCAAAGCTTTTTAAAGGCGGCCATTGTACAAATTTTAAAGAAAGGTCATGACCAATGTTCCCTCTAAGCTGAGCGCGTGAGCGATCACTCACACGAATTCAGAGCGTCGCTCATACTATACGTACGATCGTTCACTCCGATGGACGACATCGCTTAAATCGCTCACAAATTTTGGTCTCAAAACAAAATGTCGCTCAGAGACAAAATATTTTGCTCACTTCATATCACACCTTAGAGGGAACATTGGTCATGACTTTGTAACAAATGGGAACAGTGTAAAATGGGAATATAATTTAGATTTTAAATTGATGATGTAAGAAGTAATTGAATTTTCCCATTGTACTAATGGTGCAGATACTTACTTTCTTCATTAATAAGATTCTTTTTTTTTTTTGTACGATTGTTGCACAAATAATGAAAACATATGATCTAGAGGCATATATAATGGTGGTTAACAAATGGTGAAATAGGGTTTTTGTGTTGTAAAGGATCATGTGTTTAAATTGAAATTTTTGGGAGTAATGAGGAAAACTGCTTCAGAACAGCTCCACCTATTTCACCGAAAATGTTTTCTAGGAAATTAGTGACATCTAATGAGTCATCAATTTCTTTAGCAGTTTTTTAATACAATGTATTAGATTTATATAATTATTTATGGTCATACCTCCAAATATTATATGCATAGATGTATAATTAAAGCCAACCTCCAATTATGAATGCCCCTAAACTCTAAAAAACTTTAAATCCTAACAAAAATTTCAGATTTCACCTCAACTTTGACCAATGGTTTGAATTTCTAAAGCCCAGTGTGTTGTTAGTATCTGATAACCACTTTACTAAGACCTACTTAATGCAACTTACAAAGTTTGTCCTTATGATAAATATTCATTAAAGCATCTCATAAGATATTTTCCACTTCTAATTTTTAACTTCTTCTTCTTATGTGTTTTTTAAATATTATACAAGTCTATTCGCCATTCAAATATTCTGCATTAGGCCTAAAAAGTATTTATTTTTTTTAATCTATTTGAAAAATGTAAACAGGATTGGATTAATTTAATTAAAATGATATTGGACCTAAATAAGTCTTATAGAGAGCATGAAGGATTTGGGATTTAAACAACTTTCAGGAAATTTTCCCTCTAATTTTCTGAAGACAGTGTGGGGCAAAAGATATTGGCTGTGCACCACTTTCAAAGATATTAAAGGTTTTATGTACACCATAATAGTACGAAGGCAACTAAACAAAACATTTGTGCACAATGTTATAATATGTGTGCCTGCACTTGGCGAGTTGTGTGCTTTAAGTGAAGAGTGCTTTAAGTGAAGAGTGCTTTTAGGAATAGATTAAAGTCCATATGAATAATTATCAAAAACTGAACGATATTAAATTTGGATTAATTTTAAAAAATGTTACATAAAAAAATGTACCCATAAAACATCTTGTGTCAATGAAGACAACATGGCTACCCAATAAGCACTGGAAGGATCAGGAGTTGGCAGACCTCTCATAATTGATGGCATATTGACTTCATTTGAATTATTAGCAGACTTACGATAAGCATTAGAGGTAGCAACCAATAAAGGTTGAGTTTCTTTCCGTGGTTTTACAAACCCCAACTAGAGGTGAATCAGATAGAAATAATGTTATAATCTTTTTATTCAGTCTTTTGTTAGAATTTTGATAAAGTTTTAAAATAGAGTAAAATACAAAATATAATAACACATGTATAATTTTCTATCTAAATTTTATTCAGTTATATTTCTTTAATTTTTTTATATAATGAACAATCAGGCTTGCGGAGCCGCCATATTTTTTTCGGCTCCAGCTCCGGCTCCCACAAATTTGACGGCTCCGGCTCCCTATTAAGATAGTATCACACGAGACAAAAATTTTTGTAATTGCTCCACGCTAACATCCCGCTGATAAAAAGTTATGCAAATTTTGCCGCGTTCACCCCCATGGTCAGGAACTTGAAAATATACGCATTGTCGGTTTTACTAAAAACAAACCATTTCAGTGCATCCAAAAACGTATCATTATTTTTGATCGAGGTTTCACTAGTCGCCATTTTCATAAGTACTAAAAAGTTATTTCAATGATTAAATTAGCCAATAGTAAAATGATACATTATTTAACATATTTTAAAGACTTCAGTATTTATATTTATAAATTTGAAGTGACTATTCGGACCCGGGCTGGCCCATAGCCAGGATTATTGCATTGGGGGGGGGGGGGAGGGGGGTCGCCGAAGAACTGATTCTGGGGTACAGTGGCGAATCTAGACAACTTTGACGGAAGGGGGGCAAAACTGTTTTCATTGTTGAAAATTGGTCTTTGAACAAAAAATATTTCGATAATTTAATGATGTATTACCTAAACTTGCGACAACCGGGGGGAGGGGGGGGACGACATGCCCCCCGGCCTCTCCCCATAATTCCGCCCCTGGTGGGGTAGAAGAAATATTAGGGGGGGGGGGGGCGCGAAGATGGAGGTGCGAAGCGCTGAAAGCTTGCGAACGGAGAGGAGGGGTTTTGGGAGGGGACCTCAGTGAGTCCCCTCCCAAGAAATTTTTTGCAGTTCCATATCTGGAATGGTGCATTTTAGTACCGATTGTTTAGCTATTAATTAGAAATATATAATTTTAACTACGTTTCAATAATGCATAGCATGTTGCAGTTTTGTTAAAAATAATTTAAATAGTAAAGAGTTTTAATGATAAAAATTTATTGAGGCTGAGCAATTTCTGATTCCTGTTATAAATATATTGACCATTTGTTCTGCTACACAATTGTTACATAATAGATACCTGATTTATATCATTATACTGTTGGTTAAACGTACAACCTTGGAAGAACGACAAAGATGCACGAATATAGCTCAGCTATTTGTGTGATATTTCTTATAAAATATTGAAAACAAAGAACAGATCTATCAACAACAAATTGACCAGTCGCAATTATTCAATTTAAAATAAAATTAATTCTGCTAAAAAGTAAATTTGCAAATTAAATAACATCACTCAGAAATCACGGAGTTTGTACTTTATTATTTTATTATGCATATGTATAAAAGTGAAGTCAGAAGTCAATATTATTTTATTAACTTATTTAAGGTTGCTAGTTGTCCTCAGAAGATATCAATATATAAAACTATTACAAGGTTACGAAAAGGGCCCACCGACAGAAATTTCGGGTCCCTGGGCTGGGGTGACACGGGCCCCCGTGCTGATATTAATATTTTCAAAAGTTGATTGGCCAGCTCAGTCCGGGCCCCTAAAACAAAATTGAACAAAATGATTGATGTTTTATAGCCGTTATTATTAAAATTTTGTCAAAAATCTCAAATCATGCACGGGGGGGGGGGGGGGGGGGGGGGGGGCTCAGGTCATGAACGGGGGGGGGGGTCAGCCCTCTAGCCCCCTCTGGCTACGGGCCTGGACCCGGGTACCAATAAACTCCGATTTTCATTCAGACCCTGTCCCAATAAAGTCTGATTGTTATTCGGACCCGTGGCAAATATGCACTTAGCTATACATAGACTTTATTATTGTTTTTTGTTTATTTTTTTTATAATTGTTTGAATTGTATGATTTAATCGTTACTCAGTGTCTAGGGTTTCACTAAGCGGACTCTGTATTATTATTTTTTCGGGTTCCATCTAATAAAGTTTAAATATAGCTAAGTTTAGTGCATATTTGCCACGGGTCCGAATAACAATCAAATTTTATTGGGATACGGGTCCGAAAAGCCACAACCTTTTAAATTTATCTGGTCTATTTCAGATATTCTGTTTATAATAAAATTGTTAAATACAGAAAGCTACCATTTTGTTTTTAGTCTATTACAAATTCGCGGGCAAATAATAATACGAAATGAGGCGTTTGTCATCGTAGTAAAAATTTATTTTAAATGATTGATACAATTATTCTATGAAATAAAACTGTTTTAACTTTATATATAACAAAATAACATGGCATTAAAAAAATTTCGGAGGGTAAACAAGATTTAAAACGAACACAAAACGATCCCCCATTAAAGATTTCTTGTGGTGATGTGCGTGTTACTGTTGTGGCGTTCGTAAAACATGACAACATTTCAAATTGTAGGAGGCAAACAATCAAACAAATTTGGAATTTTAAAGCTAAAAAAAAAAATTCTGCTGTAAAAAAAAAAAGTTTGGGAGCCGTGGAGCCGCCAGATTTTTTGGCTCCGGCTCCAGCAAAAAGTAGCGGCTCCCGGCTCCTCGGCTCTGGCTCCGCAAGCCTGTGAACAATGCAATAAAACTGGATAATATTGCATTTTCTTTGTTATCAATTACTTCTTGTGAAATTTTTTTGTGAATTGTATTACAGTCTTTTGATAAAATATAATTTCTTTAAGAAAAATGGTAATCTTACCTGGCCAGCATCATTTTTACCCCATGCCCATATGCAACCATCATTACTAAATGCCAGAGTGAATTCACCACCACTAGCTATAGCAACTATATGTTGATCATTGATAGAGGTCAACATCTTGGGAATCCTCTAAAGAAATATCGAAATTATTCTTACATATTTAATTTTAAAATTGTATTTATAAATAAAGTTAATTAATTCAAAAGACAGTCCAATAATTTATTCTTTAAGATATTAAATACTTTTAGGAAAAAAGAATGAAGCCTAAGTATAGAAAACAAAGTGTGCTAAAAAGGTTCATAGTAGAATGTTCATAGTAATGTCTCAAACATATATGAGACTATCAAGAAATTTTGAATTGAACAGAACAAGCACTTGTTTATACATACAAGTAATTTTGTGAAGTCTTTAAAAAGTATATAAACAATTTCCTATTCTAATGCCATCAATTTTTAGGAACAGATAGTTATGCGGTGTCGATCCTTGACTATCAACCTTGAAGGTCCCAAGGTTCAATCTTCACTGAGACTACCTGCATTTTGTCCCAAGATGATCTAGCATACAAGAGTACCTGACCATCATTGTTCCCAAAATAATCTAGCATACAAGAGTACCTGACCTTAATTGTTCCCAAGATGATCTAGCATACAAGAGTACCTGACCTTAATTGTTCCCAAGATGATCTAGCATACAAGAATACCTGACCTTAATTGTTCCAAAGATGATCTAGCATACAAGAGTACCTGACATTAATTGTTTCCATGATGATCTAGCATACAAGAATACCTGACATTGGTTGTTCCCAGGATGATCTAGCATACAAGAATACCTGACATTGGTTGTTCCCAGGATGATCTAGCATACAAGAATACCTGACATTGGTTGTTCCCAGGATGATCTAGCATACAAGAATACCTGACATTGGTTGTTCCCAGGAAGATCTAGCATACAAGAATACCTGACATTGGTTGTTCCCAGGATGATCTAGCATACAAGAATACCTGACATTGGTTGTTCCCAGGATGATCTAGCATACAAGAATACCTGACATTGGTTGTTCCCAGGATGATCTAGCATACAAGAATACCTGACATTGGTTGTTCCCATGATGATCTAGCATACAAGAATACCTGACATTGGTTGTTCCCTGGATGATCTAGCATACAAGAATACCTGACATTGGTCGGGTAAGCTTGAGCATTGTGCTAGTCACCTACATAAATCTCCAGTGGTGCATGCATGGACATTGCACTCTTAGCAAGAGTGGGAATGAAAGAAAGGCACCACACAAAAATCCTATTAGTGGTTTATAGGATCAGATAGATAAACATCTTATTCTTACAGGGACAAAAGAAATGCCATAAGTTAACCTCATCCTGTCTTGAGCCTGTCCCCAGCTGTCCTTCCAGATTTCTCCCCCAAAGATAGACAGCCCCATCATCAGTCAACAAGACGTTGTGCAAGCTGCCACAACAAACCTGAGTTGAACAAAGTTGACAAAGATATGACTGTTTTAGTTTTTATTTATGCAGTGGCTCCGGCACCAGCCAAAACCATTATATTAGGGTATAAGGAACATGGCATATATACATTTTTAAAATTTTTTTTCAGAATTTTTTTTTTCAGGATTAGGGTGTGGAGCAATATCTATGGCTGGTACCCGAAGAAAAAAAAAAATACGGGTTCGGTCGAACCGAACCGTAGCCACTGCGTTTTATTTATAAATGTATTACCTTCTTTCACATTCTATAATTTTAGGATTTATTTCACTTTCATCTACAAAGAATAATTGATATAAGGATATTTCATACCTTAGTAACTTTTCCATGAACATAAGTAGTATCCACTAAACTAGGAAACATGAAGGCATTCTGATCCTGATAATTAGAACCTGACAACCGAGCACTCCTTATGGATGATGCTATCTGGCGCAAATTTTGAGGGTGTAAGCCCCAAGTGTAGACTTTATTAGTAACTGTAACAGCAACCTACAATAATTAAAATAAAGTTTGATGAATTGTTAATATTAAAGCTGCTATTCGATTAAAATCGACACAAATTATTTCATGTATAATTCAAACAAGTTTGTCATTATATTCCAGAGGTGGACAAATCTTTTGAGCAGCTCCCAATGAGCAGTTATTAACAGGCTTGCGGAGCTGCCATATTTTTTTCTGGCTCCGGCTCCCACAAATTTGACGGCTCTGGCTCCGGCTCCCTATTAAGATAGTATCACACGAGACAAAAATTTTTTTTTATTGCGCCACGCAAACATGCCACGGATAAAAAGTTATGCAAATTTTGCCACATTCACCCCCATAGTCAGGAACTTGAAAAATATACTCATTGTCGGTTTTACTAAAAACAAACCATTTCAGTGCATCCAGAATCATATCATTATTTTTGACCGAGGTTTCACTAGTCGCCATTTTCATAAGTACTAAAAAGTTATTTCAATGATTAAATTAGCCAATAGTAAAATGATACATTATTTAAAATATTTTAAAGACAGTATTTATATTTATTTTTTTTTATTTATAAATTAAAAGTTTTATGCACAGCATAATAGTACGAAGGCATACTAAACAAAACATTGGTGCACAATGTTATAATGTGTGTGCCTGCACTTTATTTATAAATTATTTATAAATTCGAAGTAACTATTCGGACCCGGGAACCAATAAACTCCAATTTTTATTCGGACTCCGTCCCAATAAAGTCTGGTTGTTATTCAGCCTTATAAATTTATCTACTCTATTTCAACTATTCTGTTTATAATAAAATTGTTAAATAAAGAAAGCGACCATTTTGTTTTTAGTCTATTACAAATTCGCGGTCAAATAATATACAAAATGACGTGTTCTATTTGTCGTCGTAGTAAACATTTATTTTTCAATGATTGATAAAATTATTCTATGAAATAAAACTGTTTTAACTTTATATATAACAAAATAACATGCCATTAAAAAAATTTTGGAGGGTAAACAAGATTTAAAACGAACACAAAACGATTCCCTATTAAAGATTTCTTGTGGTGATGTGCGCGCACGCTATCATTTAAATGCTGTTACTGTTGTGGCGTTTGTAAAACATGACAACATTTCAAATTGTAGGAGGCAAACAAACAAATTTGGAATTTTAAAGCTAAAAAAAATAATTCTGCTTTAAAAAAAAAATTTAGGAGCCGTGGAGCCGCCAGATTTTTTCAGCTCCGGCTCCAGCAAAAAGTGCGGCTCCGCAAGCCTGATTATTAACTTATATTAGTTTATTACTTTTGTTCACTAATCCTGTTCACACAGCTATAGTTTGGCTGTGTAAAGTAGTTTTACTAAATAAAAACTGGAGTGTGAATCTCATTGACCTCAAGAGAACCTCCTATGTTATATTCAATAAAAATGGCATAATAAACAAGTCAATTTAGATTACAGATGAGTTCTCAATAAATGATACAAATGTATTAAGCAATGGTATCTACATGTATATGAATCAAATAGTTTAGTCAGACCAGTTTATTCACGTCAGTTCAAGTGATTCTATTTTATTCACATCAGTTCAAGTGTATCTATTTTATTCACATCAGTTCAAGATATTCTATTTTATTCACGTCAGTTCAAGTGATTCTATTTTATTCACATCAGTTCAAGTGATTTTATTTTCTCATTAAACTACATAGCCAGAAAAAGTAACATTTTTAACGGACAACAGCGCTCATCCCCTCAAAATCAAATTACTTCTGGCTTACCCCACGTCCACCCCATGTTAATAGACAGGAGGGTATTTTAAAGTTTTGTTGTTTTATTTTTGTAGTAATTAGGCAAATGTCAATGCATTACACCCCAAAAGAATCCCGCAAAATATACACTTTTTATTTCCTAATGACCTGAGTCCTGCAGCACCAATTTACCATGGTGCAATATTCAGCAGGATATAGACAAATGAGCATGAAGATAGCTGCATTTCTTTATAGAACACCACCATAGTCGATGTATCAAGATTAAGAGAACAAACATCTGAAATAACAGAAAAATTGCTTATCTAGGACAGCACAAAACTAAACAATAAAAAAAACTAAGCATTATTCAAAGTAAGATATGTGCGGCTCTCTAATTATAAGTTGTTTTTTTATTTCATTACCAAATCTTGTTATACTGACTATAAAATGGTTCATTACAAATGTTACTTCATAATAGTGTAACAATAATACTAAGTAAAGTAAAAAAAATAATGAAAAAATGACCTTTATACAATTCAAGGTTAAGTCAGAAAAGAGAACTAAAAATGGCAATCACATTGTCAAGGTCACCCTGCTCTTAGCATTATACTAACATGATAGTCTGCAGTTTTTTTTCTTGGTTTATTTGATCTGTTCTAATAAATTTCTGGACATAAAATTAGGTTATTTACTGATTTTTATTTTTCGCAACTCTGAAGATGCAGCATTTGTGTAAACGAACGCATTAGGAGTGGCGGTTGAATTTTAAAAGCATAATTTTTTAATGGCTTTGTATAAATTGACGCCGAATGATCCTTACAATACTAATTACAACTACATTTTTTCAGAATTTTATTTAACTTCATAAAATAAAATCTTTATCATACACATTGAAAATACTTAGTTCCAATAACAGTGACAGGAGAGGGCAAGGAAACTTTCTGAGGATAAGTTGTTTTGTTATTTATACCAAGTCCTAGCTGACCAAAGTATCCACATCCAAATGACCAAACATCTCCCTGAAAGAAACATTTCCATGACAGTTAAGCAGTTTATATGAAATATAACGTAACTATCACAAACTAAAAACAAAATATGATCTAAACTTACGCTGTCAGTTAATACCAGGGAGTGGGCATAACCTCCTGCTATTCTGACAACCACCAAGTTTAGTAAGTAGGCAACATGCTTGGGTGTTAGGCAGTCCTCTGGGTCGCCATGACCAAGTTGTCCATGAACACCCCAACCCCAGGTGTAAACTCTAAAAACAAATTTAAAAAACACAGACAAAATAAGTTTCCAGACAGGCACACTGTTCTAAAAACTAAATGGATGAAAAAAATCTATATAGATAGCTTAAATTTATGTTAGTAGCTTCACCCCTCTTAGTTCTAACTATCAATCAATGAAAGCCAATCGCTCAAGCTACAAATGTGTATATGGCAACATAATCCATCATAATTTGTCCCTTAATAAGTTTTGTCATGTGGAGGGGGGAGGGAGACTTCAAATTACAAATTCATTTTTCAAGACTAAAAGTATTACTTACTGGTGATCAGCAGTTAAAGCCAAAGAGTGGTACTGACCACAGTCTACAGCTACAACTGTATCCGACTGTAAAGTTTCCAATAACATTGGCCGTTTGTAAACATAAGTGGTACCTACACCAACTTGTCCATACTTAGAGTTGCCCCAGCAATACACCTGATGATATAATTATTCATTTTAAGTGTTTATCATTTAGTCCTCTTAACACTAGAATGACGGCAGCGGTCATTTTGACCGCAACACTACTTTGCAGATTAATTACTTCTAAACGGCTAACCCCAGACTATTGAAATTTTATGACTTTTCATATCTTTATAACATTGTTAAAATTATAGAAAGTTATTGTTGGTTTTATAATAATCAAAAAAAAACAAGTTATACCTAGAACGACTGCAGCGGTCATAATGACTGCCATACAAATTAATATCTAGTGACGCTGTCGGCTGACATCATCTTATTGCCAAAAGCACATCCATCGTTGGTACGATTAGGCAGAATCAAAGAGAGTTGCTAGAAATTTGTGAAGACACAACTGCAGAACTTTTTTCTTCAAAAGTACTCGTCAATGGTCAAAAAACCCTCACGATTTACCGTTGCAAGCCAAAAAAGAATGTCTGCATATTGAGTACCTTGCACAAACATGTTATATTGGTGAAACCAAAAAAAAAATGTCAGAAACTGTGCAATATTATAATTTTTCTAAGTGTGGGGTGGACTTTCTGGACCAAATGAGCTGCCTGTACACAACGAGATCAGCATCTTTTACAATGTTCTGGACTTTGCGGCTATATTTGCATTTATATTATTTCGATTATGCAAATATTTCAGCATTTCTAGGCGGTCTTATATTTTGAATCTTGTTCACGATTGAGATTGTCTTACTGTGCAACAAAAAAAATTCCACCAGGCATTCCTGTGAAAAGTGGAGCAAGGAGTAACACACGCCGTCAATGCTCGTTTTGTCGTAACAAAACAAAAGATGACTAATGAACAGAATGTGATTACTTATGTATATATTTTAAAGAATACTGTTTATAATTCTATGGATATTGTTTCTTTGGTTGTTACACATAATAAAAATAATTATTATAGGACATAATTTGTTAATGCTTACCACGGCCAAAATGACCGCTTCAGTCGTTAAAGGTAGTTAATAATCCGTCGTTCTAGTGTTAATATGAGTTTTGGTTGTTGTTTTTTAAATTTATACAAAATGTTCACTGACAATTTACATTTTGTTTTTTTTATTTAACATAATAAAATCTGAATGTCTCACTGCTGAATAATACAACTATCATTGTCAACAAAATTACCCCTTGTTGTGTCAAAGCTAAAGTATGCTCACTGCCACATGCAACAGATTCAACTCTCAACTGAAGAGTGTGAAGATTCTCTACTCTCGTTGGTGGACATGATGACTGAGGTAAGTCCCCTAGGCCAAGTCTAATTGGGTAGAATAAATAGACATTTTAGATGTAAATATAGTAAACAAGGCCCAATTGGGATATAAAGTGTTAACAAAATGTACAATCTCAAAAAGATTTACCTCCCATTGTGGGACTTGCCACAAGTGTACAAGTCACCATTTCTAATAATTGCTGAATGTTTTGGTCCACAAGCTATAGGCTGAGGTTGGATAGTTAATTTTTTTTTAGTTTCACTGGAATTTGGCTCTTTTTCCTGCAAAACAGTTATGAAAAAACAACTTTTACTCAACAACAACTATAGTTTTTTTCATTAATGTCATAGCTTGACAAATTTATTGACAAATTTAATAAGTAGTATAGGAAATATTTCTAGACAAGAGTGGTACAAATTAGTGAAATGTGTGATGTCATTTTTTTTTTCTGCACTAACCCTTTAGTTTAATATGACATCAGTACAATTATTGATATACATATTAAGACAGCATTACAGCAAACAGAACATGACTAATTCTTCACAAGACAATAGTACAGTAGAGATATGTTTTGCTTTAAGCTAACCACATCCCCACGGTGTATGATGATCAGCATTACCATTCATATGTATGTGTATTTAGTATTTTGTCCCATGACATCATTTGTATACATGGTGTATCAATGTGACATTACCTGTAATAATATTGGTGAAATGAAATATGTGGTGTCACCTGTACACACCTGTATTATCATCATTACACTCTCTAATTTAGTATGATATCAATGCATTTATCGACCTAATATTATGATATAAACTGACATCAGCCACACCGAACAGTAGAAGATCATTTTGTCATGTGACATTAGTACTTTACAGATGTAACTTGCTTTCATATCCTCAGGGTGTATAGTAATCAGCATTACCCTTAATATGCAAAACGCACATGCAACATGGTGGTATGCATCAGACATCATTTGTTATCAAACTGGTGAAGTATGTCACTTAAGCAAATATTTATGCACTAATATCATTATGTACTCTAGTATGACATCAATACATTTATTAACATACATATTATGACATGAAATGAAATCAGTGCACAGTGAGACACCAAATAGTATAATATCACTTTGTCAAGTGACATAGTACTTCAGAGATGTCCTGCTTTCAGCATGACATCCCCAATATGTATGGTGATCAGCATTGCTATTTGTATGCATGAACACAAGTGGTATTTAGTCACATAAAATCAATAGTACATATGGTGGTATCCATATGATGTCATTTGTTACAGTATTGGTGACATCATGATGTCACTTAGGAACTTTGTTGTGCAATAATACCATTACATACTCTTATTTAATATGACATCAATACATTTACTGACATACATTTTATGGACATGAAATGACATGAGTGCATGTCATGATGATGTCAGGAATCAGAATCAAATAGGCATCATTACAAATTCTAGCATCCTCCCATCACTACTTACCATATTCTCTGATACAGTTTCAAAGTAATGCCTTACCTTTTTCTCTGATACAGTTTCAAAGTAATGCCTTACCTTTTTCTCTGATACAGTTTCAAAGTAATGTCAAAACATATTCTCCAATACATTTTAAAATTAATGCCTTACCATATTCTCTAATTCATCAGCAGGACTGCTGACAAGAGTGTTTAAATTAAGTGCCATTTGTCTGATAGGATTGGTCTGACGACGTTGCTGGTTAAGGTGTAAGACAACTAACAGGAAGAAATCAACCAGTACATCTGCCTGAAGGTCTTGGAAATCCTAACCAAAAAGAAAATACATGTTGTGCAGAATTAAAAAATTGAGCTGAAAAGCAAAAAGATGGTAAATTTTTAAATATCTTTAGATCTTAGAAGGTTTTAAATTAAAACAATATTGTGTAATGTTTGTTAACTTACCATATCTAAACTTTCACTTGTTAAAGAAGCCACAGATGTTAAACTATTAGTCCTTAAAAAACAAGGTATGACATCAGTCAAATATAAGAAAATAAATAGTACTTTGTTGATGTTTATTTAAAGCGCTACCACATTACAGAAAAACTGCTTACAATGAAAAAATAGCCCAAAAATTTAATAGCCATAATTAGGACCAATTCAGATATATTTTGATATACCTGCGTCGTTTAGTCTGCATCTTAACTAGCATTCCTCTCATCACTGACTTTGATGGGTCAAAAATTCTTGCAAGCTCCAGCAACTGATTCTGGTTTAACAAAGGTATGATAGGCTTAAGCAGGGCAAAGTTCTGAATTGCCAACTGGGGTTTAAGTGTAACAAGTTTCAAAAAATCTTCAGGTGAAAGATATGGCAATAAGCAACCTGGAACAGAATTTAAAAATCATTCAACTCAAACCTTTTAAGACTATTTTATAGAAAATATTTATATAACTGAATGCAAAAACAAACCATTTCCTGACTGTATTAAATGGGCACAAAAGCCTCGCTGAACAAGGTCACCCAGTGTTGAAAATGGGATGCTAGAAAATGATTCAGACCTCACTAGACAGGTGAGTGCATCTATAACAAGTCCCCGGGCTTTGGCTAAGGATAGCAGAAGATCTACTTCACCGTAGTCTGCTAGCAAATTCAATGCCGTTTGTTCAACAAAAGAAAAACTTCCAAGAAGAAAATCTCTGGAGATGTTTAAAATAAAGAAAAATTGAAATTAACATCACAAAATTTTTCTATATGATAATGAAAAAAATAACAGCTAGGGCTCTGAAAAGGGCAGAAATATGCAAACATTTATGCCCTAAAAAAAGACTAATGGACCCTATAAAATCAAACATATGTCTTAAAAAAAAGCCAATGTTTCCTAAAATGCATTCTAACATGAAAAAAAAAAGGTAAAAAATGCATTTTTAAACAATTGGCATGTGTTCATATTAAGTGCAATAAGTTCAAAGATAAATTATAGAAATAATGAAAATCTGATTTCTTTTAATACGTGTAAGATCTTCAACCCCTTTTGTTCTAAAAGTCCCTGTGCGTGCGAATCTGCATGTGTGTGTTTTATTGTGCTACTTCTCAACATTGTGATAAAATCAAAGGCTGTCTATTGATGACTTTAGTCTGGGATTGGATGGACTGGGGGAGTCTTCTGTTATATTTTTGATGTATAAATAATTCTGTAATGATGGTTTTCTGTCTTTCTGACTACACTTAGATGTAAATCTTATTTTCATTAAAATGAGAAATGTACGGTTAGAAATAAAATTTGGTAAGTTGAGCTTACGATTAACAACATGTGTCCCAAAAAAATACTTGTTCATTCAAGCAGCTTCCTGTTATAGATGGGTTCATTCTAGACATTTGTTAGATAAGGTAGACATGGTTCGTGGTTTTGAATTATCTTCTAATGTTATTGTAATGTCATAGATATTTTTATATTACCTTCAAAATGTTATCTTTCAGCTTTACGTTCACTCACAAATCACACAAACACTTCGATGGTCATGGTTCATTTATTCATACAGAAATCCACAACACTCACAATGAATAATAACATATATACAGGTTTAGAAATATCAGAAAATCCATGATGTGAATAATCCATAATATCAGCAAAATACATGTGTCTCTATAAACTGCATACTATTACACTCTAACTGTCCAACTCCTAACTTCACATTCACAAAGTTCAATACCTATTTATCATCTGTTGTCCTAGCACTAACTTCTAGTAATAGAAATAAAAAGTAGGTCCTCTCTCCTCAAGAGACCAGTGTACACTGCCTTCAGTTTCTCATTATTCCCCTTTCTCCACCTGGACATTCACTCACTTTAATCTCACTATTTACTCTACAAACACAGCTCAGTCACACACACAACACACAAAACACATCCATGACACTTCCTTAAAAAATTGTTGAAATATTTTATTATAACAAATAAAAATTGTCATACCACTGTTCCCTCTAAGCTGCGCTAGCCTGCGCTAGCGCACGATTTTTCAGACCTCAGCCCACAACTTTTAGGCTTGGCGCACAAAACTTAGATGAGAGAAAAAAAAAATACTGATAATTTTTTCATAAAATTCTGCGCAACTTTAGCTAAATAAATGAACTTGACGTGATCGAACTAACAAACAGTCTTTGTTGTGATATCAACTTCCGATCACATTTGTAATTTAAGTAATTGGCTTGAAGCTGACTGGAAATAGTACACTTCGTTAAATATAATATAGTTTGAGAAGAAATGTTGAAGCGAAAGGGGCGAAGATCAAGAGTCGAGTCATTTGACGAATGAATTTCAAGAAAGAATGGTAAAACGATTATTCCGTTGAAACCATAATGCCTGACTACACTGGCCGCAAATACGTGCTTCTAAAAGAAATATTCGAATATCGCAATAAATCTTGTCCTGACGGAGTCAAAATTTTAATTGGAGTGAAAATTAATTCTTCCATGCTGTCTGTTCAGGAAATTCACAATCATATGGAAAAATACATGTTTATACCAACTAGTTGGAGAAGCAAAAACTACGCCTTTGAATTTATTTGAAGTATAAATACAGCTGTTAAAGTTGAAGTTTTAAAAGAAATGCGAGATTCTTCTTTCTACACTCATTGTGTACAGACTTTTCCATTTCAAAATTCTGATAATGTCAATTAAATTTAGAAAAGCTCACAAACAGATTTATGAAACTGTTTCTGCTGGTATTAAACAACTAACAGCATGCGATAGCATTTCAATTGTTTCTGCAATTGTGAATTTTTACAAAGAAACTGATCTTGACTTAAATCGAATGATTATGTTCACGTCGGATGGTGCATCTGTGATGCTTGGCTATAATAATGGTGTTGCTGTCATATTACGCAAGTCTGTTCCTCATCTTGTCGAACAACAATGTGTCACACATAGAGAAGATTTAGGATTTGATGATGCATGGAAAAAAAAAAAAATTAATGAAACAACTAGAAACTTTAATACAAACTGTCTATACATTGTTCAGCAGGTCAAGTGTAAAAAAGGCCAAATTTGCAGAAATTGCAGAAGCTGCAGATAGTGATATTGTTTCTTTCAGGCCATTGACGCTGTTTAGGTATTTTGCTGTTAGTGCTTTGATAAAGAATTATGATATTTTGGTTAAGTTCTGAGAGAACAAGTAGATGAAGATAATGACCCAGTGAACAAATACTGTCTTGACAAATGAACCAAACCAGAGATTCACGTTGCATTAACTATTCTTTGTAATGTTCTTGGTTGAGTTAGCAGAATTATGTAAGACTTTCGAGAGGAGCAACCTCAATACAGTCAAGACATCTCAGTTTGCCAAAGCCAAAATTAAGAAATTAAGAACACAGTATCTTGGGAAAAGTATATATTTTGAGGAAGAAGTGAAAAATCTATTACCATCATATAATCATTCAGTCAACACAGATGATATAGTTAATTTTATTAAAGAGACATGTGACCACATGGACTAAAGATTTCCAGATCTGGAATTACAGGACTGGTGTGTGTTTGATCAGGGTGTTTTTTTAATCCATCAAACTTGGACAATTTGATTTTGGCACTGATCAACTTAGAAGATTAGCAAACCTTATTGCTTGGGAGGTTAGGAGAAATATTCAGAAGTGAAGCTACATATTTGTGGAACTTTTCAAGCTTCAAGTGCAGACTGTGAGATAGGATTCAACTTAATGAATAAAATTAAAACAAAAATGTTAAATAGACTTGATGTAGACCATTTGGAACATTTAATGAGAATTATGTCATATTTATTAGCTAAAGATGTTATTAACACAAATCATGTATATGACTTTTGGAAAGCAGAAAAAGGAAGAAGGGAAAATTTAATTATTACAAAATAAAATTGATTTCAATTCTTCTGTTTTAATTTGTTTTCTTTTTTACCTTGTTGTATAATAATTTAGTTTATTGTTGGTCCATCTTACGGGAAGCTTCCACATATATTTTATATCTAAAACTTTTCAGTTTATTTCTATTTTTGGTTGCAGTTTCACCATTTTTAAATTGCATTTCTTCTGCCTAACCATATTTACTGCAACCATATATATTTTTTTTTAATTATAAATAATTCATTTACAAAAGCTTTATAAAATGTCCTACATATAAATATATTTAAGTTTCCCATGCGGTTGACTGTATTATCTTATTATTTATTTTCTTAAAAGACAGTAATTGTATTTGTATTGCGTGTCGTGCAATTGGCGCACATTTTACGTAACATTTTTTTGGTTCGCAAAATTTTTTTGGCGCACAGCCCC
>JAGDYQ010000437.1:204474-236209 GCA_021962125.1 Bulinus truncatus | reverse complement strand
CGAGTTCAGTGATGGTGTTTTTAGGTAACACGACCAGTGTGATGATCATTAGTCTTCTTCAGGTAGTTAAATTTCTGACAGAGTTTATATAGCACAGCAGCGAAGCCGGCCCATTCTTACGGATAGGGAAAAAAGGAAAACAATCACACTACAAGCATTATTCAGAGGACCTGGCCTAAAATAACTTGACAGTTGAGGGTCTGAAGGGCCCGAGATTAATAAGAGAGCGATTTGCTTAGGGTACCCAAATGTATTTTTGCTGAAGATTTAAACCCGATTGAATTGTAGGTTTCGAGTTCAATCCTCACTGATGTTATGGGGTGTAAGACTGCCTAAATGTACACTATTTGGTATTCACGATGAGAAGAGGATAAGGAATGTGTAAGTGAAAGAGGTTATTGAAAGTTTATTAATTAACACTGTTGAATGCTAAAGAGGAACATAATTTGTATATCGATTAGATTTAGTTTAAAAAACAACTAAAAAGAGCCATATTTGTATATGTCTATTGTCAATGCTGATTTCTCAATATGTGCACATATTCATGTTATCTAATGTAACACAAGGAAACCATACTTCTATGAAGAGAAATTGTATCACTATAGAGTGTTTAAGAGTGAATGAAAAACAATCCTTACACTAAATATCATAATATTTATCAGTGCCGAGTTTTAATCTAAATATATATTACACAGATTGCCACAGTTATAAATGCTGTGATAATCTTTATATTCTAACTACATTTATCTGAGATGGCCTACTATCTCATTTGAGGACCAAAGGTGATTTTAGTAATCTGATGTTCATGGATCCACCAAGCACAATGGGATTTATTCTGAATATATATATATATATATATATATATATATATATATATATATATATATATATATATATATATATATATATATATATATACATGTATTTGGTTCAATTTTACAGATTTTAAATAATTCTATTTAACATAAGATAAAAATTCTTAGTGCTAGATTTAATTATATATTAGATGAGACATAAAATTGATAATTTAAAATAATTTTTTAGAAACGAAGACCTGGAGAAAAGGTCAAAATAAGGACAGAGAAAAGCCATCTAATGATATCACAAAAATAGAGAATAGTGAAACCTCCACAGATACTCTTAAGTCCAATTGTGAAGACAGTAGTTTGAACAGAGGATAAAACTATGTGACCTGACATGGGAAGGAGCGGAAAAAGGCAACATAGAATGGGAAGGAGCTGAAAAAGGTGATGGAGAAGTGTTACAAAGGCCCTTTGTTCTGCAAAGACATCAAGGAGATAAGTGAAGTCAATGCTGACTATGAAGTACAATAGTACATAATCTATATACAGAAACAAGCAATTAAGCCTGTTCCATTCTGGACACAGGACGTGTTAGCGCATTTTCGTGTTATGTATCAGTACGTTTGTTAGCTTTCAGTAAATATTTGTAAATTTTGGAAATGTTTATAAATTCAATTGTGTAATGCATATATCTGTAAAAAAAAATATTATAAAGACGTTTCTTTATATTTGAAAAAAAATTATTGTCTCTTAAATCCAACTACAAGTGGTTTGTGGTTACTGAAATAGGACTCATAATTGAAAACATTCGAAATTATAGTCATTTAATCGTCCAAAAACTCCATCAATTGTTGCATAGCTCTGATACTTTCAATTAAACTCAGAACACAAGCTTACTATTTCATTTGATGAGTTTCTTAATAAATCTTGGTGAAACTACGTGCTGCAGTATTTCGCACCAAATGAATGGGTTATTGAACGTACAAGGTGTATATATAATATATAAGCCTCTTAGGAGCCCTGAAGCCCGGCCCTCAGAGGTCCTATCGCGAAATGAACTTTTGATGTACACATGGCAGGCCAAGACCTACAAAATGATATATACATCATGGGTCTAGAACTTATAGTTGCTGAGATATAGGGCGCTCCTTTATTAATATAGCTTATATAGTAAAAAATGGTACTTTATAAGCCCCCTTTTACGGCCCTCAGAGGTCAGATCGCGAAATGAACTTTTGCTGCACACATGGCAGGCCAAGACCTACAAAATGATATATACATCATGGGTCTAGGACTTATGGTTGTTGAGATCTAGGGTGATGACAGACAGACAGACAAAACGGGGACAATAGAGCATTTTTTTTTGAAAATGCTCTAAAAATCAGAAAGTGCAACGCATATTTAAACAAAGAACTGAAATAGTATCACAAGAAAAAAAATTAATAATTCTAATAAAATGATAACAAATGAATTATTCTTAATATCAGATTAACTTTATTGTTGAATTAAAATGTTAACAAGTACCCAAATATCAGTTTTTTAAAATATGAAGATATCTTTTCTTTTTTGAAATAAAAGAGACTTTTAAATCTAGGTTTCAAGTCATTAAAGCAGTTTGAGATTAGATTTTCTGATTACAGAGTTATTTACACATTGTAGATGGGTGACAGTATACAAAATTTTGAACAGAGTATATCTAATAACAGACTTTGAATTGAAATATCTTTCATTTAAAAACCAATTTCTATTTAACTAAAAAATAAAGAGGCAAATACAATATCAGCATATGGGGAAACATCAAACATTCACTGGTAACTGCAAGTAGTTAAGTTTTTTTTTTATCTTCATTCAGTAAATCTATTAATTTCTAAATTTATCAGACTTTATTTCCATGTTAACAAATAATAAAAAGTTCTGTACATCTTTACATGGGAAATTTTTTTAAAAAAAGGGAATTTTTTTGTACATATGTATCTGGCAAATTGTTAAATTTTTTTTTTTTTAAATTTTATATTGCATATAAACATTTAGCCAATAAACCTAGCTCAAAGAATTAAATTTGAAGCCATAAATGTGGACATTTTAGCCATCCAAAAATCATTTTCTGTAATTCTTGTTTTCTCTAAAGAAACATTTAGTAGTCATCACCCCTGGTGACCACTTCTTTACATGTTGGCCTCAATATGATGGTGTGCTCATACTGTGCAGTGTAGCTGCCTTTCTGATCACAGAGTGGTGGGTAGGGATCAACTATTCCAACATCACAGAGGTTCTTCAGAGCCATAAGGTATTTGGTTTGACCAAGCCGATCCAACCAACGACGGCAAAAAGCCAGAGTTCCAAAATTCTGGTTGATGACATTTAAAAGCTGTTTCGATTTAGCTAATCTGAAATTGAACAATACTTTGTATTAAAAAATTAAAATATTTGACAATACAGGGAACCTATTAGACATTGTATGCTTGCTATTAATTATTTTAAAATTGAACAAGAACAATTATGCCAGCCAAAATATCCCCACTATTTCAATGTTAAAAAAAAAATATATGTCAATATCTAATTAGAAATGCTAGTTCTGAATCAGGAGGTGGTGGGGGAACTTAAGGGTAGGACCCTAATGTTTGATTTATTCCATGAAAGCCATGTTTTATTCAGTGAATACTCAAGTGGCCGATTTTCAGACTATATACCGTTAAAGGCTTTTAAAAAGGTTATTTAATGTTTTAAGTTTTGATAAATGTTCAGTTACATGGTGATTACTTGGTAAAATAATATATTCTAATTCACTAAAAAAAACCAGAAGAACTTATCATTATTTATTTAAATGGGATGTCAAAACATTTCCTAAGAATTACATTCTTTTCTAAAATACTGATTCCCAAATAATTCCGATATTTAGAAATAACAGACTTTATGAAATGCTTGACATCAATCAACTGAATTATAACAGAAAGAAGTGGTAGGTTAAAGATTCTCTGATACCCATCTAGATATATAAATTTCTTTCTATATATTTATCAACGTATGTAGAGACATATTTAATATTGTATACGGCCATGATTGTAATTTTAGTAATGATAATTTATATAAAGATTTGTGTGATTTAAGAAATTATTTGTATACTTTTTAGTGCATTTTAATAAAATATTTTGTTCTTTTTAGTTTTGAAAGAATTAAACTCTCTATTGTTTGTTACATACCTTAGCCTAATTTGGTTTGTCTATAAAGACAAAAAAAAAAGCTACACTCTTTGGTGCTGTACTTCCAAAATTATTTTGACATCATAATCTCAAGGCGTTTTTTTTCCCAATACATATATAAATACATCTATTACTAAAAATAATAAGCTTCATAATTCTATAAGATGTTAATTTATGGACTTAATATTATTAAAATAGTGTATTATCTTGCAGAATCTATATGTGTGTTGAATTGGAGCTCTCACTAAATTAGAACAGGTCCAAAATTAAGTTACAAGATTTGCTAATACACACAAACAGTGAAGTTAATTAAAAGCTAATAAAAAATACTGTTATGGCATAAACAGTCCATGTTTTAAAACATGCAATTTTTTTAAAGTCAGGCCCCAAAATCACTGTTGTTAACGAAAATGTCCAAGGATGTAGGGAATGGAATACAGCATTAAATGGTAGATATTCAGAGCTTAATTTTTATATCACGAATAATACTTTCCAAAACACGGATGCACATTTTATTCAAACATATATTCTGTGTACATTTTGTTAGTTTAAGCCAAAATATTTTTTTTCATTTACCTGAGAGGAACATGACCAACTTCAAAATTTTTCATGTAATGGGAAACCTCCATGTCATCATGCACATGACCTTTGCCTGTACTGCCAAAAGTTTCTATTGCATACACTTCACCTTCCTGAAATTAAATGCCTCTACTTCATATTAATCTGTATAGTGGGATCATTGAAATGTCAAATTTGTTAATATTCTATTTGTCGTAACTAATTGTGGCTGATTTTTACTTATTCTCATTTGCAAAGGCTTCATTTCTAAACCAAACACATAATTGCTGCTCATATTAGTAAAAACAATGATTTTGTAGCATTGTAAAAGCAAAACTAATCAAAGTATATTTGTAGTGACCTCTGAAAATGGTTTATACACAACTTTATAAGTATAATTAAACTGTTTTTTAACATAGAAATATTTTAAAAAGGTATCTAGCATCTTACAAAGAAAACAGACAGTAAATGAACACAGTAGCAGCCACAGTGCATGGGACATCTAGGGCTTTGCTGGATCGAATTCAAACTATAAGTAAAAAAGTGCGTGTTATGGTCCAAAAATATGGTAACTCTGAATCATCGGCTTCTGAAGTTGAATACTTTTTTTATTAACACAAGGGTTTTCATAATACATCTATTTCTTTTCATACGTCAGTCAGTAAAGGGTTGCTGTTTAAATATTACAGGGTACAAATACAATTGTTGTACTTCATTTGTTGTTAGAATTATATTTCTTTCAGCTTAGATAATGTGCTTCTACTGATGTCTAAGCTCAGGTCAATACTAGAGTCAATATCAGAGTACATGTACAAAGATTGACCTTAATGATTTTATCCTTGTACAAGAAAAGTTTCAAAATCAGCATAAAAAATAAACAAACCTCCATTTTTGTAGCTTCGCCTCCTTTAACTATGGGTACTGTTTTACCACCATGGACTCTGTAGTGACCTACTGAATGCCCATTCAGATTCCTAATAGGTTTAACTATAAAAAAAATAATAAACATATTTAGTATAATATATAAAAAATAAATGATCACACTTTTAAAATTAATTATATGCACGCATTAAATACACAAGACTGAGCTTAATTCAAAGTAACCATTTACCTTGGTAAGTTTTTCCATCTATTTCTACTTCGTAAGATTCCATCACTTCCTGAATCTCTTCACCAACATCACACAGCCTGACATCTATGCCTGATGCACGAATGCCTGCATTTGTTGCCTCTTTCACAGCCAATAACAAGTTATCATACTTTGGGTTGAAGGTGAGAGTAAAGGCACAATCAACAAGGTGACCTACAAAGCAAATTTAAGTATTACAAGTAAATTACAGAATGGAAATTTTACCACCAGATACTCATTGTTATATTGACAGCTTGGTGGCTTATTAATTTAAGTATTGATAAATTATACTTTTTAAAATCAGTTAGCAGACACTTGGCATGACTGTTTTTCAATACTATCGTAATTCAGTATAATATTTTTAGTAGTCATCTATTTGGTGGTGAATTGATCATTTGTTTATTCTACTAATTTTACCAAAACAGTCTGTATGGTGTGTAAAGCCACAATCTTTGCTTCAAGTGTTATCTGCCAATTATTTTTTTTTTTAAATATGCATGTTTGATTGTCTATTAAAAGATCTTAACCCATTTCCTTTGTTTTTTTTAAAATACTTGCTCATTAATTTTATATTAGTCGGAAATTTTTGTTTATGGGGGGACTTAGTGGTGGCACATTTAAATACCTTCATATATTTAGAATAAAAATAAAATATAAATTCAAATAGCTTTTAAATAATAATAGTAATGTAAATAATGATGACAGCTACAAAATTATACCAAAAATACATATGATATTTATAATATATATGCACAGATTTATAAAATATTAGGTGGGGGTAGCCAATGCTTATAATGTGCCATTATATGTGCCGTACTCTGGGGTTAAGAGCACATTTGCAGAACTATGTAGGGCTTTTTGTCATTTACTATTTATGGGACAATTGAAGTACTATTATCAGCACTAAATACTATGCAGCACTATTTATCAAACATGATAAACCAGACAAAAATTAACACAAGAGCAAGGCTATTTTTTTTTTAGGAAACTCTGTATAATTGTCTATTTACCATTTATATGTGTTCCAAAATCAATTTTACAAACATCATCGTAACTAAGCACTGTTGTGTCTCCCGCATTAGGAGTATAATGAGCAGCACAGTGATTGAGTGAACAGCCTGTTGGAAAAGCCAGTCCTGCTTCTAATCCATTTTCTTTAATTAGCTTTCGGGCAGTGCTTTCTAATTCTTCACTGCATAATGAAAATAAAAAAGTCAGTGTTATAAAAAAGCAACTTATGAAAATGAAAATGTTTGTTTGTGGCTTTAATATTGGTGGCTATAAACAACTGTATTGTTGAGCCAGGAGTCACAAAACTTGTAACAATACAAGATTCCTTTATTACCAGTTTTTTTTTATAATTTTCCAGGATCTAGCTATTTTTGATTTGGAAAGCTGAATCGACAGCCTATTAACATTCATTTATGAGATGACCTTTGGATTGATGACATCTTAATTACACAAGTGTGAACTATTTAATGTCTAACAGTGACAAAAAGAATACATTTTTTTTAGATTAGATTGATTTTTAAAATGTGTAAATGTATATTTTAATCAGATGTATTAATGTGTACTTCTATGAAAATTGTATAACCTTGGGCAGATATTTTATTATGGGTAAGTGCATAATAATATAAAGGAGTTAAAAAACATTTCGATTCTTTATAAATTATTAAGCTCTGTTAACCTACTATTTAATATTCGCTTTTCTTTTTGTAAAATGCATTTGCATATGACATTTAGGGCTTAAAAGACTACCAAAGATGCTTTGAAAGATTATGCTCCATTAAAATGACTCATTCAAAATGTCGCACAAAAAAGACTAAATACATTCTGAAATTTTCTTAAATCACATAATTTTTAAGTAAAAATGAACAAAAAAGCACACAAAAAAAAGTTTGTAACCAATCAAAGAAATATTTAAAAAAAAAATTATATTCAAAATTCCATCAGATTCATAAACAACATTTAACTTTATTTGCATTTAATGATTTTAAAAAACTAGTTAAAGGAATTTTTCTTTGTGTTAGATCCTCAATCCAAACCACTAGAACCTTTTCTATTCTTTCTCATCTCTTGAATATGATGCCTATTTGGCACTTAATGTAGTAACAGATTTTATAGCAACTTGGATTTTTCTTAATGGCTCTTATAATAGATTCATCTAGATTAAAACAATTTTCCATTGCATTTAATCTGGTAATATTAAAAACTAACAGGTTGACATATAATAATATGCTTTTCGTCATTTATTTGTGACAAAAATATTATTAATAGTACAATGTTTTTTTTTTAGTGAAATGATTTTTGCACTAATAAAAAAAAGATAATTTGAAAAAAGTGTGATTTCGTATGTTTTCTGTTTGAAAAAAATCTGTAGATGCTTTTGCAAATACAACATTTGTGAAACAAAAAAAACTGCACAAGTTTAATTTTGCATTAAAAAAAATCTGGATAAAACAAGACTTTTCATCTTTACATAAAGATTGAAATGAATTTTAAAACAATAGTAGAAACCTATACTATAATCCCCCCCCCCACACATATTAATATATTCATGTAGTTACTATTTATCAAACCATAGTGGTGGTAGATCAAGCCTATTTTATCTTTCAAAGCATCTTTGGTAGTCTTTTAAGCCTTAAATGTCATATGCAAATGCTCTTCAACGAAGGGAAACAGGTTGTAATTTTAAGATTTAATTCTAAAAACTCAATTTAGTCAAAAATACATTTTAAAAAAAGATACTGATAAAAAAAAAAGGAATGGAGACTGTTAATTTTCAAGGTGCAAATTAATTTTTCAATAAGATATATGACTATAAACAATTTACAATATATGACACTGTTATGTGTTAATACAGTATATCATTATATGCAGAAATTAGGAATGTTAACCTATAACATTTTTAATTAATAAATGTGCTCTTGACTCTGTGGTTATTGTTGAATCAGTTGAATTTACCACAAAGTAAAAGGGAGTAAACTTTGCAAGAAGTATAGAAAACAAGGGTTATAATTTTACCAGGGTGAATAATGGGTACCAACTAGTCATTAATATATGTTCATCACATTACTAACCAAATATCAAACATGGCCATTCCAGGCTTTATTATTGATTTCATATATTGCCTTGTCTGAGGAAAAAAAACAAAAACAAAAAATTATGGATTTAACAATATAACTATTCAATATTTAAAAATATAATTACAAACATAATTACAATCAACTGCTAAAATACATATTAGAAATGAGCAGTTTAACTCGATAGGACTGTCTTTAATGAACCAAACCGAAAAAATATAATTTGTATTTTATCAGATTATTTATTGTCTAATCTAGACTATGATTGAAACACTTTGATCACAGCAATTCACCAATAGATTTCCATATATTGGGTTTCTCCTGATATTGTTTTTTTCCTGAAGTTTGCTATGCAGTCAATGTAAATAATTTATTCAGTCCACCATTATATGTTGGCACTTAATATCTTTAACAATATTTTGTTAAAAATTAGAATTTGCAAACTTCTTTTACAAAATTTAAGTAATTAGATGTCATTTCATCTGAATATACTCTTTCTATTGCTGTTTTTTTTAGAAGAAATAGGGATCTTTAAAATCATATTTGTTATATAATTAAAACTAGTTCATTAGTTAGTCAAGAAATATTAATATAAATGCAAAAATTTTAACAAGTTAAAAATAAATTATATTCATTTTACAATTACTCCCTTGTTACGTTGTTCATGAAACGGGATCGGTATGCATTCAGCGGCCAAGTATTAAAAGCCGACTATTGTAGGTATAAATTGGGAATAATTACAGTCTTACTTGATACAGTATGTAAGAACGCCAACACTTGTTTCATAAACATGAAAATTAAACTTTTAAAACTTCTAGCATGTGAAGAATATTATAAAATAAATATAAACTTAGAACTAGCACATCTATATCTAATGCTGTCTTCAAGTCTACTTTTAAGCGCCTTTTAAGTTAGTTTTTTAACAACTGCTGCAAGTATACTACTTAAACTAATCTCTAAACCAAAAACCTTTTTGCAGGAGGCAACTAAACACCAATGTCAATGTGTATATGTCACACCAATGTCAATGTGTATATGTCGCACCACTTTCTGTAAGCAGCAGCCAAGTGCCAAGTCACATATCATACTATATTATACATTTAATCCTAACATCTTAGTGCATACAACATTTACACGCCACATCTTTATAGTCTAGCAAGTTTGAGTGCATTTTTGAGAAACTCTTTATATGTTCATGTTTTAACTAATTTAGTAGGACTGTGTGTGCTTCTTTTGTATGCATGGATGCACAATGCTATGATTAGTCGGGGTAGCAAAGGCTTAGTTGGTTGACTGGATGAGACTTTAACATGTGGGTATGAATATTGCTGACCAAGGAAATGAGAGAAACCCTGTAATTGTTGAGTTGAGGTAAAGACCTGTTTGACAGTGGTCATGTATTGTATAATCATGAACCATTGAGTAACATTTTACAATACTAATAGAATTAATGAAAAATCTGGTGTGTGAGTACAGTAGATTCAAGAAAAACTTGAATGTGTATTTGAAAGACTTTTATCACCGTAAAGATTAAAGGACTATCATTATTTTGAAATAGTGACGGTGTTAATTCTTTAAGTCTGACAGTCGTGACAGTCATATTTAAAAATCTCTATGACAGAAAAGAGGATTTAAATATTCTGGAACAAATGATCAATTAATATTTTTAACAGTAACCTGTCTGTGAGCTTCAGCAGCTAATCTCATATCCTCATATAAATGGCTATTGGACAAATCCAACATTTTCTTTTCTGCATTGGTCATTCGGTTCATGGCTGTGCGACTGTAAAAAAGACAATCCTGGAATATCAATTTAATACCCCAATTTTTTTTACAAATGATAATTTAAGTGTGAGATAAATGCATATTTTCAGAGTAATTCTATGACAATTAAATATGATTACTTAAAATAATACTAAACATACTCATCCTTATCAACTGGATATTCAATAATTTCTCCAATGGGATAGTTTCCCCTTGGAAATAGCTCAGCAATAGGAATTGAAGGAGGGACAGTCTGTTGTTTGACTTGTTTTCCATCATTACTGGCTGGTGAAATTTACAAGAAGAAATGATCAAATTAAAAGGAAATTAGGTAATTAAATGCAAGAAACATAATAAATCAAATTAACTGTTTCTCACAGTCTGGGATTTTTGTTGCTTTAATAATGATTTATAACAGTTAAACTTAGTATAACTTAGTTATAACTTTTATTACTCAGCAAAACTAAGGGTTAAAGTACTATTTACAAGAAATGTGGGGATCTATCGATTTAAAAACATAGCCTACTAAGACCAGTATATTTTATATTTAATTATTTCATCTTGCCAAAATCAGGTGGCTAATATGGTATAGCTCACTAGATGCAGGGTTGTTAGTATCGAAGTATCGGTATCGGCCAATACAGTATCGCCGATACTTTTTCAGTATTGGTTGCTGTATTGCCGATCCTTTTTGTATCAAGTATTGATTTGTGTATCGCCGATACATTTTAAACGAAAAATTTTCGATACTCGATACCAATACTTTTCTGTTGCCACTATTAGCTAATTGTAGAACAACAATAGCGATTTTAATAGATTGTTTTAAAAGTAATCTTCATAAATTCAATCACTGCTTGTAATGTAATGATTTTAATAGATTGTTTTAAAAGTAATCTTCATAAATTCAATCACTGCTTGTAATGATAGCCATTAACCCTACCACTATTAACACCAAGACAACTTGGAACAAAAGGCTGAAGTTGAACAAAACTTAAAGCGTTCTTGCAGTGCACTGAGTGAAGTTTCCACTCCACTTGGGCTACTCGACAGGGTGATGCAGCTTCAATACAGTCAGCTGTGCATTTTTTTACAGCACGGCAGAACCGGGCTTAATAGTAAGAAGTTCTGCTGAAGTAGACAGATATCTTGGAAGATAACGCACAATGCTGTCATTAGCACCCTACCTGAATGAGCATTAAAAACTATATTGATGAATTGATCGGGTTAGTGCTGTGCTTGAGTTTCTGATTTCACTAGGTGCAGCCATCTTTTTATGCCATTACGCTCTAGGAGGCTAAGCAAGGATTGTTTTGAAATGATGGTCTTCTTACATGCTGCCAAATGGTGAAATAGTAAAGAAAAAGTTCCCATTAGCCTGGCCATCGGGGATTCATCTGTTTCTATAACCTCGGCATATGAAGGGATAGTGTAGTTAGAACAACTCCCAGCCGCTTTTTACTTCCCCAGCTGAAAAGTCGGGTACCTATTTAAAACTGGGTGAACTTGTGGAAAAATTGCCATTGTTCTCACCGAGGATCGAACCCATAACTCTGAAGTCGACAGTCGAGTATCTACACCACTTGGCCATCCGTCAAGTACTCAAGTGATTAGCATTAAATTTGTGCTTTGACATTGTATTTAATTGTTTTCACTTTTTTTTTTTTGAAAAACTTGCACTCATTATATTTTAAATAAAAATACTTTGTTGTTCTCAAAAGTATCGGTATTGTATCGGTATCAATTTTGGCAATACATTTTTACTTGAGTATTTGTATTGGTATTGGCGATACTATTTTCATCAAGTATTGGTATCGGTATTGACGATACAATTTAAGAGTATTGTTAACAACCCTGACTAGATGTGAGTGCCAATGAAAATAAAATTTTCGGGATGGACCTAATTTGTCTTGTAGTTAGTGGAGTGATTAAAAAAAGACTAGCAGACCTAAACTTAAGCAAATGCAGCTATCCACAAGGCACCCTACTAGATAGAGAAATGCAGATATACTAAACACATCAGTGTATACCATCGTTTACAGTGGAAACACCACAAAGACTTTGTGGACATGCTTTTCGGTCAGGAAAAAATTATAAATCAAGTAATTTGCTTTAAACCAGCCAATGAAAGATTATGCAGTCTCAGGATATGAAGCAAGATGTTTAATATCTGTACTCATGCACTGACTGAAGATTCATAAATAATTTTATGATACTTTACAAAGAATATATGAAGAAGCACCCAGACAAGATGGTAAAATAGTTTTAGGAGACTTCCATGCAAAAATAAGCAAAGAAACAATATACAGATCAACAATTAGAAGCTACCGCTTACACAAAGAAAGTAACAATATGAAACTAATGAAAATGGAATACATCTAATTGATTCTGCATCAGGTAACAGCATGACAATTAGTAACACAAAATTTGCACTTAAAAAGATAGGAAATTTGATTGCTTCCTTAAATTTCTATTGACTTCAGTCATAAAATAATGATCCTTCTGGTAATAGTGAAACTATTTCCTTCCTGCTGCTGTATATGGAATCATTTTGATAAGCATCTTGAGACTTTTTTTTTTTTACTATTTTTTTCTAAGCACTTGTTTTTTTTTACAAAAAATTCTTGAATGTTTATTGAGATCATAAAACATTTTGTTATACTTGAGAACTTCATTTTATTTCTTTATTTTCAAAATAACATTGACATTCTATCAAAGTTTGTAAAATAATCAAAATATTGTAAATAATCTCATAATTATTTTGCTTTATAGTTGGCTAATAAATATAATTGTTGTCTGTTATTAACTCACTAGTTACATGGGGGAAAAACATTTGCAACAACAATAATAACCTTTGTAGTTTAATAAATGGTACCACATTTTTGTTTGGGTTAGGGAAACTGTTATATGTAATTTTCAAAGATGGTATTAATTTAAAAAACGCATCATGTTTAAAAAAAAAAAACTTCAATTTTTACCATACTTGTATTTAATAATTTAGACAGTATTCACTGTAAAATGTAAAGTTCTACATAGGCCATCTGGGCAGATGAAGTATGGTTAATTGAAAGCTAATTTATTTATCTATTAAAAAATTATTTCATTAAATTATATAATGCTGAACCAAGTTATATTCATTTTTTTAAAATGTTTTGTAGCTCAAGGAAGCTTAGAATGAGCTTTTTAAAAAGATTTAGCAATTTAATGGTGAAACATTATTTGTCTTGGAAAAAATAATTTTATCAAATATACTTGCCTTTCTTTTTCTTGGGTTTCTTTTTTTTCTTCTTTCCATCTGCATCAGCGCTTTCGTCTGTACATAAAAACAAGAAGAATTCTACATAAAATTCTTTAAAAATATTTATCAACTCAATAATTTTATCTGTAATTAAGTATAAATTCTTACCCTCCAAGGCATCTTCTTCATCAACTTTCACTTCATCAACACCCTTGATAATGAGTTCAACATTACCATTTCCAATGTTTTCATCTTCATTTAAATCGTTATTACAGGTATCTAAAAATGAAAGAAAAATATGAATAGTTTATGTTTATGATTACTCATTATTTCTTATTATGCTTTACAAAAGAGGATAAACTCAAAAGATCAATAATTTGCAAATGTTTTTTTTTTTTATTTTTTACATGAAAATAATAACATAAAGTTTTAAGTTAGAATGCTAGGTTATTGTTAGATCTGCTTTTCTGAATAGTTATATACTCTTGAAATTTTGAAAAACAAAAGTTACTCAAACAAAATAAATGCCATTCTTTTATCTTTTACTTAACTGTCATTCTTTTTTTTTTTTTTGTAAATCTTAGTTGGGAGATGATAACTTGACATAAGGCACCATCTTTAACTTGATTTACTGATTTTAATATTTAACTGATTTAGTTTTTTTACTAGTTTTATATAAGATGTTAATTTAAACGTGAGAAATGAGAACAGAACAAAATTTAATAATTAACAAAACTATACAAATATTTTTTATCATCCCTCTTTGAAAAATTGCCATTTGACATTTTTCGTATATGATAATGACAGCCCATTATGGCCATGATATATGTGCTATGTTTTAAGACAAAAGGTTTATAGTTCTGTTAAGTGACAATATAGGATATAACTACTATAAAGAAAGGAAATCACAATTACAAAAACATTAGGCAGTGCAAAGAAGGTAACGTTCAATGACACAACTATCACATTTCTAACCTTTTTCGTGTCGCACCCCAAAGAAGCCTTTAAAATATAAAAATGTATCTCCCCCCTCCCTGAAGCATTCTTTTTACATGTACATATATTACTACTCAGCCCTGTAATTCTATTGCACTTTCTTCTGAATTGCCCAATATCAACCTTTTTTTTTTGTAGGTATTTTAGAACATAGTAAATGAAAGTTTTTTCTTTGATTTATTGTGGTACTGATTGTCATGGATGTGTTTTGTGTGTTGTGTGTGTGACTGAGCTGTGCATGAACTCATTGTGTTTGTGAAGTAAATAGTGAGATTGAAGTGAGTGAATGTCCAGGTGGAGAAGGAGAATAATGAGAAATTGAACCAGTGTACACAGGTCTCTTAAGGTGAGAGGACCTACCTTTACTTCTAAGGTGGAGTGTGATATTTTCATATGGGGATAATATGTTGTGAATTCAGAGTCTGGATATTTAGACTTAAAGTTTAGTGTGTTGGCCTAATTTATATTACTTCACTGGATTATATATATATTCATTTGTATTCCTTTCATTCTATTATGTTCATCAATAAACACAATTTTTGACCGTCGACCACGTCTACCTTTATTTTATAATGTCTAGAGTGAACCCATCTGTGACACTGATAATGCACTAAGAACTTAACGCCAAATTTTCAAACAACGCTCTGTGAAGATTAAAGTATTGGTCAAACACCACATTGACATCAAAATAGCCATGCATGGACAAAGGCTTGGGGGGGGGGGGGGAGGGGAGTTAAGATACTATCTGTCACCATTATAGTTTATTGTTTCCTTCGAGAAGACATGCTTCCATTAGCATGTATTTTAAATAGTCTATTATCGTATATACAAAAGTTATGGTTTGCTTTTATTAGCTTTATCTGAATATATTTGATTTTGAAAATAATTATCAAAATATATTTATACCATTTATCTTACTTTATATTTCAGTTTTATTAATTTGTTGTTAATGCTATCCAACTACTCAACTAGTCAAAACACAGGATTGTAAATGAATACTGCCAATACTAGGTGAAAGAAGAAAATTATGTCATTTTTGACTATGTGATATTTTTTCAAATTAGTTCATACCTAATCATTTTGATTTATTAAATTCAACTTGATTCAACAAAAAGTATTTTGTTTAATTAAAAAAACCAAAGGAAAGTAGTAATACTGAATTTGCTAAAAATTAGTTTAGAATATTGAGCAGCATACAGGTAATACAAATGTCTCTACAAGAAACTAAACAGGCCAAATATAAATCTAAGACAGTTAATATACTAATACTTTACCGTGTATACCTATTAATGAAATATGTATTTATAAAACACTAGAAATTAGTAGATTGGTTATGTTATACTAAGTTATAGGCCATGCAATGTACATCTATCTACTTCTAGTACTATATAAAATATTGTTAAACTCCGAAAAAAATGTTGATATTTATTTATCGGTTTAGGAACAGAAATTATTTTTTATAAGTATTTATATTATTATTTAAGTCTACTCTTTATTATATATTAGTGCCTGTTTAAGTTGTTGAGTGCACGCAAATAAAATAAATTGTTCGAAAACCTTTTTAAATATTTCTTTACAGATATAAACCTACTATTTTTCTTCTTTTTACGTTTCTTCTTCTTTTTTGATGCCTCTACATTTTCAGTCGCATTTACAATGTCTTCAATAACAGTTACAACATGTTCATCGTCTAGCTTAGTTTCTTCACACGGTTCAGTTTTAACGGCAGCCATTTTTAGCTCCGTTCAGAAACCATTGTCAGATTTTTAATAAGCTAAAGGCCAAAATAACGCACAATTCTACATATACAGACATTTACCGCAAGTCCGCAAAGTATACACGTATTTCTGATCCAAAATATGTTTATCTCGAAAAAAGTAAAAGGGACATATTTTGAATGTCAACAAAATTATTTATAAAAACAAATGGTCATATTATTAAATATAACTGAATTAATTCAGAAACTGGGAGTCAGCAACTGACAGCTAGGGGAGATGTGGGTGTCGTTAAATTCCGTTATGCACAGAGAAAGTGGTGGCAGTTCCGAATACAAAATTTACTATTTGTTTTGTCCAAGAGAAATTTATAATTCACGTAACACATTTTTTCTCGATGTTTAACTCCTCCCCTTTTTCACATTTCGTTCCAAACACGTGACACGTGTCAATCAAAGTCAAAGAAGTAATTGAATCCAATTTGTCTACTGATGCACTCAAAACATCACCGTTGCTGTCCTTTACCACCCGTAAAAAACACTTATTGGGGAAGTTATTCATAAATTTGCTGCTGATCATCTCTCAATGAAGGCGGGAGTGGGTGGGGGGAAGACATTCTCTCACTCACTCTCTCTCTCACACACTACTGTTAAAATGAAAGGGGTTTACCGTTGCATACACATCTACATTGGTAATCACTCGTCATAGTCGAAACAAAAAAAAAGTAAAGCTCCACTGTTTCTGCCACGGCATATTTTAAGTTTGTGTGGTTAGCACAAAGCCCTGTCACATTTACTTCCCTCCTCCTACTCTACCATCGAACAAATGTTTTGTTTGACAAATCTTTCTTCAATCGCTTGTCATCTTAAGTGTGGAGCCATGGTCCTTTAGTAACCAACTGAAAGCACCAAGCATTTAATCCTGTTCAACATAAAAAGAATCAAAGATTTTAGCCTGCTGTTATGTTAATAATTAATGTTCATAATAAGTGGCATGATCGTAACTTGCTTGTTTAGGCTGAAACTAAAACTTCTGACGGGGGTAAAATTGATCTTTTTTCCCCCCAATTATTTTTTGTCAAGGGTGCCTTCCAGTCCATTTCACCACACACACACGCACACACACACACACACACATGCACACCTCTTTGTTTTAACATCGACCGGGAAAGTGGTGCTAACTTTTCGATGGACTAAAAATAACAAAAGAAAAAAATCCTTCATACTAAAAGTTTAATGACAAAAAAAATGAAAACTATTTGTTTTCTTTTTGGCACTTTTATAAAATCTTGTTAGTCTAACCATCTCTAGATTAGTGTAGAGCGTAGGGATAATACAATGTGAAAAAATTCCCACATTGTAACATTTGAAAGCCACTGCATTAAGACCGAGCAAGTGCATAAAAACATGTTAGGCAACCCATTTTAGTGCTAGATTATCGTAGACGCAGAACCAGCAAAGACTATGCTTCTAAGAGCCCCGCGCTTAGAGCAGATATTTTTAGCCTTTAGTTGTTTTTTTTTACTATCACACAAAATTAGGGCCTCATTGTAACATAAGCTAAAGGCCCCTAGATAGCGTTATCCGCCTCTTCCCCCCCCTTTCCCTGTTAAATTTTGTTACACTTAAGCAATTCTCTATTCAGATTAGGCATATGCTAGCAAATCAACCCAGTAATTAAAAACTTGAGAGCATAGATGTTCCTAGTTCTGACCATGCAAGTACAAATACCGAGTGTGCATGTACGATTACATTTATTAAAATTTTAAGTAAGACGAAGAGAAAAAAAACCTTGGGTGAAAGTATGAGTGCAAGTTCCACAAGGTACAAGTATAAAAAATGTACTAGTAGTTTAAAATGTGCTCAAATAGTAAGACGAGTACTCAGTACCCTTCTTCCGCAAATGTTTGAGGTCCCTCCCCAAACAATGATGCAAGTTTTCCCGTGTGGGAACTCCAATTTATCCCCCCCCCCCACACCCAGCCTTTGTCCCCGTGGGACAAATTTTGACGCCTCTGCAGCTTTGTAAAAAAAAAAAAAGGCAAAACAGCCTATTGCAAAAAGTTATAAGCGACAAATCTCACTTGAAACATCCTCTGACGCTAGTTGGTGAAATCTTACTATAAAGGAAACTATCGGCCTAAAGAGACATCGGCAAGGACAACAGTCAAAAGCTCCATGCATAAGGGTGTGTGTTTGGGTGTGTGTGTGTGTCGTTTTAGATACAGCTTTAGGCCTCACATTTCAATCCCCACCCCCACGCATGTAACCATTGTCAGGTTGTCCCTGACCTAAGTTAACCAGCCGAGATAATGTCACCATAGTGGCATGATTGCGGAAAATTCAGGGTGTCACCCCCCCCCCACTCAAGACTTCCACTATGAGCAACGGTATATATTTATAATTGTTCTGCACTAGACCTTAGAGAATTTACTTTAAAATACTGTAGCGATAAAACTATAGTATTACCATTACTGACTGTATTTCAGAAAAATATATATTACTTTCATAGACCGTTTGCAAAAAAAAAAACATCTCTAGATTGATACGAGCAGCTTTGAACTGTATTCATTTACATAAGCTTCAGACGCTCTGCGTGGTGGCACCCTGTGCTACTGCTTTATATGGTGACACCCTGTGCTACTGCTCATGTTTTTAAACATGATAGGTTATAAAACCGACTTGACCGATTTTTTTTTCCGTTATGAAACTTAGAACCGTTCATCCTGGTGTCACTCCAAAAATGGTGGCACCCGGTGAGGCGCGCACCCCCTAGTGACGTCACTGCACCTTAGAATACCTTTAATGTTTAACTGATATTAACAGGAGATACGTGAGAGATATGGTCGTCACCTATTCCTATCACGGCTACGTCTGTTTAAAGTGGTACCTCTCAGCGAAGGTGGTGATAAAAGAAGGACACCAAAAAAAACCATGATAAAACTTTATCACTAATGGTTTATAAAAAGAAAAAAACAACGAAATACCGTGCGCAGACCAATGCCGCTAAAGATTGACGGCCGCCAATTTGGCGAATCTGCCAGTCTGGCAACTGTAACAAAAAAAAAAAAATCGGTTAAAAAAAAAGACGAATGTTGAATAAACGTAACGAAAATATATCGTTTAAAGTATTTAAAATATTGATTTCCTCTGAATAAATTTTAGAATACTAACAATTTAAGTATAAAATAATAAAATAATGAATAAATTATGGATATATCAAAATAATGTTATATTTGAACTTCCTCTAAATAGATTTGTTCTATTCCTTCTCTCAGCTCAGTTTTGTTTGTTTATTTCATGTGATTTAAGGTTTTCGAGATACACCTAAGCCACCCACTTATCCAAGACCGATTAATTTTATAGCAAAAAAGATTTAAAAAAAAAAAAAACAACCCATAGATGAACGCATTTTTAAAGCTTTTATTGTTTGGCAATGTAAGTTTACCCCGCCACTATATTTTTCTAAGCCTTAGTTGTAAACATAATATTAACTGATATGATTTATACTTCAATCTTCATTTGTAGTCTTGTTAATAAAATTTTAAATAAACTAACTTGCTTGGTATAGAGTATAATATAGCCCCGGCTTGATCCTTAAATGCAAGTCTTTCTAGTTTGTCATCAAAAAGGGATGCAAAACTAAAAGGGTAAATGCTGGTTTATTTTCTACACAAAAACGAGTTTCCAGTTGATATAATAGAATCAAGGTAGGGTGTAAAACAGTTATTCTAAAACAATCCTCAGACAACTTTTGGATTTTCCCTGTTCATTTGTCTTCCAGCTTTTCGGTCAGGTTGAATGTAGACACCAATGTCATCTGTAACACCTTTTGTAACTAAAAATTTCCTTATACCTCTCATCACAATTTTGTCGATCAACAGCCAATGTAGTCAACAATTCTTCAATGTATTTTTGTAGTGCCAGTAAATCTAAATGCACTAACTGCTATTTTCGGGTCACAACTTCTCGCTTTGATGAATATTTTGTATAATAATTAAACAAACAACAAATGTACCGCAAATCTAACCTCTTACAGCACAAAGTAACTGATGTGCAACTTGCTTGCTTTTTCCATATTATTCTAAATGTTCCAGTAGTTCAACAATTTTTGTCACATTTTCAGCGAAAATTCGCAAACTTTTTTATTTTGTGTCCATCTAGTTTCACATAGCAAAGGAACATTTGGTATTAGTTTTCTTCGCTATTTACTTTCTCGGAAAAACACTATACTTGACTTAATTGTTTCTATTGTGTTTCGTACAGCATTCACATTATTTAAATTGTTCATGACAAGATTTAGTTTATGTACTGCAATGTACAAATGCTGCATTTGGGTGTTTTTTTTCGAATGATTGCTGGGACTCATCCTTTTTTACCTGCATCCGTCTTATCCTTGACCAACAAGATTTGTCATATCTAATCCAAATTCTAATGAATTTGTTATGATGGTGTTCTTTGACAAATCTAACACCAAGTGACATCTGGTCAATGCCTGAAATGTATGTTGTCACATCGGCAAGTATAGAAAATGCAAATGAATTATTTGCTTCACGAACAATGTCTTCATGCAAGTAACTCACAAGTTTTGATTATAGTGTTTTGCGTAGTAGCCGAGATATACTTAGCACTACAAGAACCAATTGACAAATGATTACCAAGAACTTCATCTCCAGATTCAACACGAAACTCTAACAGGTCATAAAAATTACCAGAATTTGATTTTTTTTCACGAAGTGCCTAATCATGCATGCAGCAAAATAGGATGGTAGAAATGATGGGACCCAGTTTGTTGCAATTTTCTTGAATTTGTCTTCTAAATGATGAGTTCATCTGCTCATCTATAGAAACTGCTTTGGCTTCCAATAATGCAACAAAATTACCTGCATCTTCATGAGAGCTTTTGTGACATGTGCTTTGCATGTGGCTAAGTGCATCTTCAATCAAATCTTTAAATTTTGTACATGGTTTGATGACAAATGACCCCTGAACTCCTGGAATTACTTTTTGTGGAAACAACACGCAATATTTGCAACAGGCACCTTTTAACATTTGCGATTATACAACCCACAGTGAATAGTCTGATAACCAAGTATATCTACAAGCTCTGTTTCCACCAATGTCAGCTCTAAAAATCATACTTTTTATCAGGGGGTCCAACAATCACGGATCATCTGCAATTTCAACTCATTTGAAAGGTCATATATCAAGACATACCTTCCAATATCCAATTTAGGAAATGAAGAAGTGACAGGGACAATCAAATTAGAAATAGTTGCTTCAGTTGTGTCGGGCTTTTGAACTTGTATTGAGGGGGCAGGGAGGGTGAAAGGAAGGGAGGGAAAGAGAAAGGGAGAAAGGGAGAGAGGGGTAAAGAGGGAGAGAGGGGGAGGGATAAAACAAAAGGTAAACAGAAAACCTTGTTTTAAACCTGGGCAAAGCCGGGTACTTGCAACTAGTTATTTATAAAGTTACTACCAATACTTATTTTCCATTTTATTATACAAATGTACATTTTTCATTTTGTATTTTTGCCAATATAGTGCTGTCTCATTTAGTGCTATCATTTTCTAGAACATAACACCTGGGTTAAGAGGGGTTTGACAGTTCTGAGATGGACAGTTTTGACTATGTTTTTATAAAATAACTAGTTGCAAGTACCCGGCTTTGCCCGGGTTTAAAATAAGGTTTTCTGTTTACCTTCTGTTTTCCCCCTACCCCCTCTCTCCCTTCCTCTCTCTCTCTCTCCCTCCCTCCCCCTCCCTCCCTTTCTCCCTCCCTCCCTCTCTCAAATCTCTCTCCGTCCCTCTCCCATCTCCCTCTCTCCCCCCGTCCATCCTCCTCCCTCCTCCTTCCCTCTCTCCCTCCCTGTCCCCTCTTTCTCTTTATCTCTTCCTCCCATTTCTCCCATCCTCTCCCTCTCTTCTTCCCTCCCCTCTCTCCCTCCCTAACCCCTCTCTCCCTCCTTTCTCCCTCCCTCCCCTTTCCACCTCTCTCTCTCTCTCCCCCTTCCTCCCTCCCTCATTCCCTCTCTCTCCCTCCCTCCCTCACTTTTTATCTCTCTCCCTCCCTCTCTCCCTCCCCTCTCTCTCCCTCTCTACCCCATCTCTCCCTCCCTTCCTTTCTCTCTGCCTCTCCCCCTGCTCCCTCTCCCCCTGCTCCCTCTCCCCCTACTCCAATCTCCCTCTCTCCCCCTCCTTTTCTTCCCCCTGTCCACCCGCCTCCGTCCTCTCTCCCCTGCCCCCCCTCTCTCTCTTTATCTCTCTCTCCCTCCCCCCCCTCTCTCTCTCTCTCTGTATATATATATATGCATATATATATATATACTTATTATTATGGTTTCACACTTCTTCTAAAATCCTTCTTCATTCCTTTACCTTCCTCAAACTGTACACATCAGAGAGCATGAAAAAACATCAACAATTCATTGCATCACAAAGGCACAATACAGCACCAGCGCGCAAGTTCTATTCGATCATAGGGAAATGACGTCACAGAGGAATTTTATATATGGTGCCGTCGAGATTACTTTAATATAGTAAAATACTAAAATAAAAAAAAAATTAATTACAATTAAACTACCCATCGATATGAAATGAAACCTGTCCTATAACCTTCCCCATGTAATTATGTGTATGTGTAACAAATTTCACGTTATTTGTTTGTCTGGATCTTGAGTTATAAGGGAACAGACAGACAGACAGACAACGAATGCGTCTTATAAGTATAGAGATATGAAGTAAAAACTTATTTTTTATTTACTTATACTTTTGATAAATACCAATGTTTTGGTCTTGGTGGGCCCATTTGAGCTGTCCTCAGGTCTGGGTATGGAAATTAAATACAAGTTACTTAACTGAGTTCAGAATTACTTATATCAGTTGTTAGTTCTGTAAGTGAAGCAATGGCAGTGACTACATGGTCATATATTGTAAATGGAGGTGCTGAATATAATTCTCTCATAAGTATTGTAATATATAAATATATACATTACTTCAATATTCTGAATTATACATTTTTTTTTACTATATTAAGTATTATAAAGATATTGTATACAATTTCTTATTATGTTTAACATTCTACCAATATAATATATAATGATTTTTATTGTACTGTATTGTTTCACTTGGAGTTTCATTTCTAATATTTTCAGAGCTAAGTCCCAAGATAAATAATGACTATAAATGGAAGTCAGGGATTTAATGTCCCAATTATTCCAGCTGATTTGCGCAGAGAGGAAACTTTTCTTCAAATTTCAGATGCTCTTGATTATTTAGATAAGGTAAGTCTAGTAAGAGGATTGTTGAAACATGTTCACTTGTAAAATATATTCACTGTTATAGTTAACCATAATCACTTTAAAGGTCATGAGATATTTTTGTTTAAAGAAAAAAAATGTCAAAAATATTTTCATATTGTTTCTTTATCTTGTATTTTTTGAAATGATACAACTAGGTTGCCAATGAGGTATATACTCGCATAGGAAAGCGTGTTGAAGAAAACAAGTTACACCTTCAAAAAATAAATGATCGTGTTAATCTGGCTGCAGCAAAAGTAGACAAGTTAAAGGGCAGTAACAAAGCTACTAAAGTGTTTGCTAGTGCAAAATATCCAGCAGAAGACAAACTTACACCATTTAGAACAACATTTACTAGTACAGATGGCCTTCGTGAGATCAAGCATTCTCATTTTAAGGTAAGCATTAAAATAATTATGAAACTAAAAAGTGTTTAAATTTATTATGGGGTAGTGTTATATTTATTCTTGTGTGGTTTTGTTCAGATCTTGTGAAATTTAGATTCTTGCTTGTTTGGTTAGGCACATATTTAAAATTAATTATTATGACTGTACATCTAACTTTCATTATTTGGATTGTTTTTTTAGGCCCAAGAGAAACATTCACAAGTGGATGAGAGAATTTTGCGAGAAAAATTACAGTTTTATAATGTGCATCTAAGCACTAGATCTAAAAAAGATGCTAGCCACCAGGGAGAGGGATTAGGTGGTCTTCCTAAAAATATTCCATCTGTTAGCTCACTTCTCTTATTTAACACAACAGAGAATCCGTAAGTACAGAAATTTTTTTTTTGTTTGAGAGTTTGTGTTAGGCACAATGCAAAAACATGCTTTAAAAAAAATAATTTCTAATGTCAATCCCATTGTAGCACTAAATATGTTAGTTGAAATATATGTATAAACACCTATCTTTTAAGCTATAAGAAATATGTCATGCTGGATCCACTTGGCGTTGTTACAAAGACAAGGTCAGCCATTGAAGAAGAAGGTAATGCAATGGCTGAAGCCCCATCTACAATAGTGCGAAATGAAGAAATGTTTAGAGTGACTGCTGAAAACTATCTTTACATGCCTGAACTCGGAACTGTACCAGAAATTGCAGTACCTGATCTTCTACCTAACTTACCTGGTAATTTTTTAAAACTATTTTATTTTATACATTTCTATGCTAAGGGTCATTATGAAAATTATCAGTATAAAAACTGGAACATGGAAAACTTTTTTTTTTCTATAAACCATACTTGATTAAATTTGTTTTCTGATGTGTTAAAAGAGGATGTGGGTCTCATAAGGTCTAAGAACATTTCTCTTTCACTTATACATGCATTTTAGTTAGGGTCTAAGGCAATAAAAAATATGATCGGATGCCTACACAATCAGTTTTGTAGAGTAGTAATATTAACTTGGGAGGTGGAATATTAACTTATTCCACCTCCCAAGTACAGGCAATATCCCTAATTGGCCTACTTATAATTCAAGTTTATTTCATAAGGAAGAAATAATTGTTTTATTTTTTTTTAGTCTTCAAGTAATAAAATTAGCAGTAAAAATAAAAAAAAAATTTGAAGAAAGACAATTTTGCATAAACTAAATGTAACTAATTAATAATGATTAGTGAGGTCTTGACAAAAACAGCAAAAATAACTTGCCACATTAACACAATCATTCAAAAATGTTTCAATTTTATTGATAATTCTAGTTTAAATATTACATATAAAGGATAAAAAAGTCAGTAATTTCTGGAAAAGGAAATTAGAGTTTATTATATATGTTTAGGAATAAATAAGCTTTTGATGCTCATCCTTTGACAAAATATATATATATATAAAGTTTCTGTAGCCCTTTAGGGGCATCAGGGCTTATTAACTGTATAACTCATCTATTTCTGTTACAATGACATATAAAGGAATTGTTTGGTTAGCACATTGCCCATCTGCCTTTAATTCTTCAACTAAGGATTGATGCACATTCATAGCTGTGTAGACTTAAAAAAAAAATCTTTCACCAAGACCTGGGAAAATTCCCCCGGGTTCTCACAGAGGTTCAAACTCTGGACTCTCAGATGGATATTCAAGTGCTCTACACGACTACATTATCAGTCGCCCATATATATATTAAGAAAAACTGTAGATATTTATAGATGTGTATTTATTTATTTATGCCTAAAATCTAAATTATTTCAAGTAACTCCATTTTACAAATGATAAAAAATTAAATATAAGCCTGCTTTTTGTTATGGTCTATATCATAGGTATAAAAAGTACTTTTAAGTTCATCATACTCAGGTTAAAAAAATATGATTAAACGTATTACCACTAAACTCTATAATGAACATTAGGTTACTGTTGGTCTATGTTTAATCTATAAATCAATATAAATGCATAATTATTAGATAGAATAGAAATCATGTTTGAATACATTTTGATAATTTGGTTCTGCCATTTTTATTTCAATTTGAAATTAAATAAAACTTTTCAGGTGTGGCAGATGATCTTGCCTTTAGTGGTGACCAAGGCCCATCAATAGCCCCTTCAGTTATGAGTTCAAATATACCAGAGCTACCTTCAGTTGGTCAGGATCATGATGTCATTCCAGCTGGCCCAACCATAGCTGCATCTCTGCCACCCCCACCTCCTGGCTCCACAGTTACCATGGCTCCTCCACCCCCTTCTGGACCGCCACCTCCTCCCCCATCAGCTCCACCACCACCACCTCCTCCGCCTCCTCCACCTCCAGATGCTCCCCCTCCACCGCCTCCAGGTCCTCCTCCACCACCTCCTCAGAATGTACCAACCGAAATTGCCCAGCCTACAAGTGGTCGCCAGAGCCTGCTGGATTCCATAGTGAAAGCTGGAGGGGCCAAAGGTGCTGGTTTGAAGTCTCTCAAAGACCGAAAGCACATCAGCAAGAAGAAGAAACAGGAAGAAAAAGAACAAGGCTCTGCTGTCTCAAACAAAGGAGGTGGTGGGGATCTTATGAGTGATCTATTTTCTAGGATAAGCATGAGGAGAAAAGGTATTTCTGGAACTGCCAAGCCAACTGCCACAGGAGAGAAAACTGAAAATGCTGGCAATTTGGGGGCTATGGAGAAAATTTCCTCTATGATTCCAGCTCCGCCTAAGAGCAGCAGCCCTGCTCAAGATGCTGGCAGTGATGAAGATTGGGATTAGTAACTATCTTTAGCATACAGGTTGTTAATTTTAAATTTGATTTTCTGCTAACAGTTCATCGTCACTGTTCAAGGATGAAATTTTTCATTTCATACTTCATTAACAAAAACTTTTTTTTAAAATAAATAATGTGAATGCTAACATTTATTTATTTATGCATTCAATTTAAAATTTGGCTTAAGAATAACTAGGAACTTAATAATGAAGTAATGAAGCAGTGATAAATTATTAATCCTAGTTTTTTATTACCAATTAAACATACTCATCTTTTTTTAAAAAAAAAACGTTATAATTTTTATAATCTCTGCTGGATGCAGATACAGTGCATATTGCATTATATTCTTCTGACCAGCCAAATAAACAATCTCTAGGAACTGTGATTCATTATGAGAAAAAATAATCTTGGATTGAAATTTTTTGATTGTTTATTGTAAATATTAATTTTCATTCCATTATTTGTGATTAAATTTTATTGTTGTTGTTTTTTTTAGTATTAAAATCAATAATGATTGGGGTTTCTCTCTCGGGATAGTGGGGGGTTAAAGTTGAATTCCAGCTCTTTAAAAAAATTCCAAAAAAAGTTACCTTACTATCCTGGTATTTTATGTCAATCAAAAAATGTAATCTTTTTTTTTTTTTGTTAAAATTGAAATATTTTCTTATTTTACTGTAGTTTAATTTCTTGCATAAGTCTCATCAACCATTAGCATCAAGATCTTTTTCTTTAATGTGTGTCTAAATATAGCATTGAAAAAAAAAAAGGAACAATTTTTTCATCTTTGGGTGGGATTTTTGATAGAAGTTGTTTTGCAGTCATTTACAGAATAATATTTCGGTGGGGGGGGGGTATTATTTTTTTGCTTATATAACAAACATTCTGAGAGATAAACCTTAATAGTAGAAATCTAAATCACACATCTGCATTTAGACACTATTGAAACAAGTGGTTTTTTTTTTTTTACACTTGTTTCATTTGTCTTTATTAATCAAAATCAGAAAAAGGACATCTGAGCCTTATTTCTGTGATAAAAACAAAATCAGATAAATTTATGCCTCCGTAATTCTATAAATACCCAGAAATATTGTTTTTATTTAAATTATGTTTTTTAATTTAAGTTTTTTTCAAACTTCCCACCTTGATTTTTCTAAACAATTTAAAAAAATAGGCCTTTTAGTTGCTACATTATTTCCATTCTTCGTTGAAAAGGAGGAAATTTTTTTTTTTTTTAATTTTCTTTAAAATACAGAGCATTTTAATTCTTTTTTTTACTAAAATCCAATGCCATAAAAAATATATAAAAATTATGCATTACAAAAAATGTATCTATTCCATCACAATATGCGTTATTTTAACTTGCTACATTGCCTAATTAATGTGAATATGATTTACCAAATAAATTAATGTCATTTTTACTCAATTGGTTTTACTTAAATTTCATCATTTTGGTTTACAGTACTACTGTAAAATAGTGGGAATAATCGACTGCTCAGTGAATTTTTAACCATTTTGTAGCAATACCATTACAATGAAAAAAAAGTATTATCAGTTGTATATGTAACATTAAAAGGTCACACAAATACTTGAGATGGACATCGAGAGTAGCTACAGTGAATGCACTGTGCTGCATTGAAGTAACTAAAATGTATGGTCTACTTCAAGATATGTAAGAGTATGTGGGATGTAATTTTCTACTAAATCAGGAGCAATTAATTTAGTACATTTAATTAATCTCTCATATGTGTGTGTTAAATTTGATATAATCCAGTAACATAGAAAATTGCTTGATATCATAGGGATAACAAAGAAAACCAATAAACAGTTTTCATTATGTCAATCAGTATCAAAAGAACTACAAATGTAAGCTAAATCTGTTAAAATTTAATCCAAGATGTTGGCCACGCCCAGTAGCTAATCTATTAGCTGTAAATTTATCTTGCTTTAATTTTCGAAAAGATCGTAATTGATGTTACCTCTTTCACACGATACTTTTCCCATTGTCACTTTGACATTGGCCGGTCGCACCCAACCAATAATGTTCAACAGACATTGGTCGTAACATATATACATACTACCTTTTATATAATAGACATATATATATGCATATACGTACAAAGATAATGTGATACAGTATAGATTAATGACAGGGGATAAAAATTATTCAAGCTACTCTTCTAGTACAAAAGCAGCGTCCATTGACAAATTTTGCTATCTCGATATGAATCGTAATTTCGTTTGATTTATAACATAACACAATGTTAATGTTGACTGTGAAAGGCAAATATAGACAAAAAATGAAGTACCACATTTTATTTTGAAGCAACGCTGTAATTGTTTTCTGCACAGCAGGTTAGCAATTGGGCGATCCCACAATCGAAAACGCAAATAAGAACTACATACATTCCCAATCAATTTCCAAGGAGGACAAAACGGGTAAAAAGTGAGATTTCGGGTTTTCGGGTCATGGATATTAATTCTGAGTAATTGTTATCCGACATGTCTGAAACTTGCATCTCCCCTGGTGATACACCTGCAACTGCAGGAAAAAAAAGTATCAGGACTTGGAGATTTTGTTTCTAGGAAACGAAAAGAATTCCCGGAAACTTCAGATTACACCAGGTATTACCGCGAAGAAGGACCCCACTCAGAAATTTAGAATGCAATTTGAAAACTGCTACCCCTTCTCTCCTTAGGTCAACGCCTGGGCAGCCGAAATATCAGGCATATAAAATTAAAGAAAGACAGAGCTGCCTTGGGGCCCCCTGAGGTGCCCTTCTTTCTGCCATAACTGTGCAATGCCTCTGCTTCCACTTAACACAGTAAAGTCTGCATACATTAGTGCTGTATGATCTCATGTCACTCATGATTTGTTTTTTTTTCGGTCGCTTGCTGTATAGAATGATATTGAAGAATATTTTCAGTGTCACGTTTGAATTTTTTTATTTTCTATTTTACATGGTATAACCTTTTACGTTAAGACAGTTTTTTGTTGTTGTTTTATTTTTTGAAACAAATATTTAATAAGATTAGTTTTTTCGTATTGAATATTTATTTATGTGAAGGCATATTAGAAAAAGTGGGCTAATAAATTGTGATAAATATTTGCAGTTTAATAATACACTAATAAAGAAGAAAAAATGTTATTAAAAATGTGTTTTTTTAAAACTTTTCTTAATCTGTCTTATTCCCAATAAACAGAGAGCACCATACATTACACATTGGGCCTTTGAAACTTGGGGAGACATTTACCCTGGTATTCTTACCACAGAAGGTCTACACTGAGATTTTTTTAGTTCTAGTTTAAAGTTCTCTATATAGTCTGGATGGCATTCAGACATTGCATTTTGACGCTGTGGTGGGGACGAAAAAGACGCTTTACGACAATTCATCCATTTATGTTTAGATAGGGCGACGGGACCTAAAATTCTAATAGATAATAACATCCTTACAGATAAATAATATCGTATCGCAGGAGGGCTGATATAGCAGAATTCAGAATATTGCTGTAGATCCACAGCATATTTAGATGTTTAATAACCTGTGGTATTAAGTAAAATAGTTATAGATAAAGTGCAAGAAAACATCTCCATGACGTCTATACATGTAGTTTAATAAAAGAACTTCGATAATGACATTTATTTAGATATCGTTATATTTTTATGTGCATTTTTGGAGATAGGTGCTAATTATATTTAATTTTATATGACCATTTAAGAATATAAAAGTTTGGAATGACCCCCCAATGCTCAGTAGTTGCGAACCAGTGGCGTAGTGAGCTTAACTCGCACCCGGGGCACAATACCTTTTCTCTCTCTCTCACTCTTTGAACTCTCTCAGTGAAACTACGGAGCTAAGAACTTGATTCTCTGCTGGAGCCATTGAGATCTAGAACCTGATGTGTCTCTCAACATAATTGTGGAGGCTACCACTGAAACGCAATGGCCAGCAAGGCTTCCGGACTGGTCCGCTCCTGGTGCTCTACCAGCCCGGGACACTTGAAAAGCGCATGATCCACGGTTTCCTCCACCTCCCGGCGGCGGCGTCAAAGGGTATCGACGTTGGTGCCTCAACTCTCCTCAAAGTACGCGCCTATACGACGATGCCAAGTGCCGGAACCTGGGCAGTTCGATATATTCGATCCTCCTAAGCCTCCACCCGCTGGGTACAATGCCATTTTTTAGGCCCCCCCGGCCTTCCAGAACCCTTATCCCATATATTTAAGAATATACAATTTGGCGCCCCTTTGCGGAGTAGCGCGCGGGGCATGAATCCACAGTTGGCCCCCTTGCTTCCCCCTCACTGCGCCACTGGTGCGAACATATGGCGTAACTTGGGGAAGGTAAGATCTGCCAGCCGAATTTTATTTATTTATTTTGGCTCGGCTGACCTATTTTTTCTGGCTGATATCAGGATTAGTTGGATTTATCCATAAATTGAATCAGCCAGACAATTGCTGCTGATTTTCGGCTGATTACGAAATATTTGGCTGAGAATTACGGCTGAATCTTGGACAATAATGAATTGATAAAACTTTCAGCAGCAGTAAAAACACGTTTACAATACTTTGGAAAAAGTTTGTCATTACCTAAAACAACAGAACTAAACAGTTTTATTTTGCTGTCCCTTTCTTAATACGGTGCATAAATATGCATTCCACTAATTCAGTATCTGTTTCTCAATACCTTGATAAGCACTTAAAATATCAGTTTATAATTGTCATGAATAAAACAAATGCATTATAGTTTGTCGGCTGTTTGAATGCGATCGTTTACTGTTTAGGATCAAACCA